>QANX01001159.1:24411-185330 GCA_003254975.1 Ochetophila trinervis
AAAAAATATATGTACATATATATATATATATCAAATCAAAATATTATATATATATATATCTATATATATATATATTTATAAACAGATATCAAATCAAAGTTTATTTTATATATATAAATCTTTCAAATCAAAATTGATGTATATATGTATGTATGTGCGTCAGATTCAAAAAAAGAAAGGGGAAGAAGAAATTTCAATGTCTGATTGAAAGGAAAAGAAATAAAAGAAATTCAAGTAAAGAAACATAACTTTGCAGCGGGCGGAAAAAAAAAAAAAAAAAAAGAGAATTTTCTGTTATGCGTAAATTTATGTGTAACAAAATATATTTTAGGGTTTTTAATATATATTTTCATCATCAAATTAGATTGGGAATAAAACTCTTATTCTATTAAATTTAGAATTGAATTTTATCNTAGAATTCTTATTCTATTAATTTTAGAATTAAATTTTATCTGATTTAATTTTTGCTAAAAATTAAAAAAAATGGCTATTTTATTTTATTTGGACTGTTTAAAATTTAAATATAAAGCCTAAATATTAAATGATTTCAAATGGATTGCAAGACTATTCTGGGTCAAAGCTCAAAACTCAAATTCAAATGGATTTTAACCCAACTCAAATTTTAAATAGATTTTAAATTTAAAAAGTATAGAAATTTAAATGGACTGTTTTAATTGGACTTGCAATCTGTCAATTAGTCCTGAGGCCTATTTTGGTTTTAAAAAAAAAAAGGCCAAATAAAGTGAGCCCAATCAAAATTTCAATGATCTTTAAACTCTAAGTTTTATTTTGGGCTTAATCAAGTTAAAGCTTAATCCAATTATTTAAAATTGATTTATAGCCCAAATATAAATAGGCTATAAATATAAATAGATAATCTAATTAAATTATTTTATTGGATCAAAATTCTAAAAAATCTAATAAAAATTGATTATTTTAAATAAAAATTTTGGGTTTTGAATAAATGATTGTTTTAATTAAATTAAATTGTCTAATAAATTCAAGTAGACTTTTTAATTTAATTAATTGGTTTTCAATTCATTGCCAATTAAATTAATTTGGCATACATCCAAATCAAATGCCAAATAATTAAAATATTCAATTAATTTTAAAGAACTATTAATTTCTAAATATATTAAATAGTATAATAAAATTAAAAATATAAAACAATCCAAAAAGGGCTTTTAAAATAATAGTCAATCAAATAAATGACTATTAAATAAAATTCAATTGGTCAAAAAATTGTTTTAAAACATAAAATTATAGATTTATTATTTGGCATTCAATTCATAAAGTTAAAATTGTCAAGTGATAAGTTCAGCAAACTAAAATTGTTTAACTAACTCTACAAAATCAGGAGTGGTCAAATAAAATTTTAGAAGATGCTTGCATATGACTTTGAGGGGTGCCAACCTAGTTGGGATGTCTCTCTGTTCTTGTGATGCATAAATCTTTTAGTCTAAAATTTGATAAAATTACTTCTTCAAATTTTTCCAAATTAAATAACCCAAGCAAATAATTTTGTGGTTATAAAATCAATCAAATCTCAAATTCTCAAAATTAAATTTTTTTAAAGAACTACGGTCGACTTGATTCCGCAAAGGATATGTAGGCAGCCTAGTCAAACGCTAGGTGCAGTTCAAATTCCAAATAAGTTATTTAAATTTTCAAAGTTTCAAATCAAGTTCAAATCATTTGGATTTTCTAAACAAACACCAAAAAAAATTTCTTCAAGAACTACAAGTGGCTTGATCCCTTTAAAAGGGGTATGTAGGCAGCTCAGAATTTCAAACTGAGTACAGCTGCAAAATATTTTCAAAAAAATCATTTTCTCATGATATAATTGGAATCAAAGGGTAGTCTTTTGTTTTAAGAGATTGTAATTAAAGGTTATACAGTCTTGAATGGGTCGAACTATGTTTTAATAAACTCTTATACTCCCTGAAAAGGTATAGGTGAGACATTGTTTGTGAATGTTAATTTTTTCGCAACCAATATTATATCTTTCCTTTATAAAATATCAATAATTGAATGATAATATTTTCTATCAATCAATCAATTATTTATACTCTTGACTTATTAGTTTCTCTAATTGATCAAGTGCACTGGCCAGTGACTTCATTATATCCAAGTACTGAAACATATCAAGAGGATATTTCATACAAATTCCTTATTGTTTATTTCATAAATACTGGTAATTTAAACAATCGCATTCCCAAGTCATCAAGATATTGGTCGTAAGATAGACCTCACTTTTTGATAACTCAAAGAACAATAATCATCTAAATACCTATTTATATTAAACTCAGGATTAAGAGAAATAAAATAACCAAATATATCTTGAGATTTAATTACTTTTTACATAAATTTAACCTTAATTAAATCTCACTTTGATCCTAATCAATGCAAACATAGTCAGCACCAATATTTTATAATAACCAAGATAAATTATTTCATAAAATATTGCAGTCTAAATAAGCTCCCAACTTTATTCAACAACTGTGATCTCATTCATTGATTAAGAAAACTTATGATCATATCTTCTGTGGACATATCCACATGATCATATACTACATAATCAATCTGGAACTTATTCTTAAAATATTAGTGTGCACAAAAATTGAAAAAAAAATACCTCAATTTTATTTAAAACCAGAAAATAAATATTTATTTGTCTCGTTACAAAAAGAACACAAATAAATACAAACTCCTACTTACTTTAAAATAAATCTGGGACCCTCTTAAGACCCATACATTCTATATGCTTCTGAAATATTTTCTCAGGTAGATACTTAGTAAAGGGGTCTGCTAAGTTTTCCTCAGATACTATTTTAGTAACCACTATATCTCCTCTCTCGATGAAATCACGGATTAAGTGGTATTTTCTTGCTATGTGTTTTTGCCTCTTATGATACCTAGGTTCTTTAGACTGTGCTACGGCTCCACTGTTATCACAGTAAAGGGTAATGGGCCGTTCTGCACCAGGTATCACTTGTAGGTCTATGAGGAATTTCTTAAGCCACACAGCTTCTTTTGCAGCTTCAGATGCAGCCACATATTCAGCTTCAGTGGTGGAGACAGCGACACATGTCTGCTTAATGCTCCTCCAACAAATGGCTCCTCCATTCATAGTAAACACATAACCCGAGGTAGATTTACTAGAGTCAATATCCCCTTGGAAATCTGAGTCTGTGAAACCAACAGTTTCTAAACTCCCACTAGAATACACCAACATATAGTCTCTCGTTCTCCTTAAATACTTGAGTATATGTTTCACTGCAGCCCAGTGGTACAATCCAGGATTACTTTGAAACATATTTACAACTCCTACAGCATAGCAGATGTCTGGCCTAGTACATAACATGGCATACATGAGACTGCCTATTGCCGAAGCATAAGGTTTCTTACTCATAATATCTTTTTCTTCAGGAATTTTTGGTGATTGTTCCTTAGAAAGATGGATTCCATGTCTGAAGGGTAAATATCCCCTTTTGGATTTATCCATCTCAAACTTAGCACATATTTTATCAATATATGATGATTGAGATAGTGCCAACATCTTATTTTTCCGGTCTCTTAGAAGTTTGATTCCAAGAATATAGTTGGCTTCTCCCAAATCTTTCATATCGAACTGCTTGTGTAGTCATTCCTTTACACCTGACAACACTTTTTTATCATTTCCAATCAATAAAATGTCATCAACGTAAAGGACTAGGAAAATTACTTTTTTACCTTGGATCCTTTTATAAACACAAGGTTCATCAGGACTTCTCAAAACCAAATGAAGTAATGGCTTGATCAAACCTAATGTTCTATGACCTGGATGCTGGCTTAAGTCCATAAATTGACCTTTGCAACTTGCATACCATGTGTTCTTGGCTTTTAGCTATAAACCCTTCTGGTTGCCGCATATAGATGTCCTCTTGTAAACTGCCATTTAAAAAGGCCGTTTTTACATCCATTTGCCAAATCTCATAATCGAGTTTTGCTGCTACGACTAAAAGAATCCGGATAGATTTAAGCATGGCTACTGGCGAAAAAGTTTCTTCGTAATCTATCCCCTCTTTTTGGGTATAGCCTTTCGCCACCAATCTAGCTTTGAAGGTTTCTACCTTCCCATTTAATCCTCTTTTTCTTTTGTAGATCCACTTGCACCCTATAGATTTTATCCTTTCGGGTGCTTCTACAAGAGACCAGACAGAGTTGGAATACATAGATTACATCTCACGGTCCATGGCTTCCTGCCACTCCTGTGCATCCACATCTTCCAGTGCCTCATTATAATTAACAGGATCATTGTTGCTATTAGTGATAACTTGGTAAGATTCGCCTAGCAAGATATATCTTGCTGGCTTGTGTCTTACTCTCTCACTACGACGAAGTTGCACTGGTGGTGGTTGTGCAATTACAGGAGGATCCTGGACTATGTTTTGTGGTGGAAGTTGTATCGGTGGAGGTTCCTGTTCTGGTTGTTTCACTGGTTCTACTTGTGTTTGTTCACCTTCGGGTACATTTTCCCCTCTTTGAACATACATAGACATCAGTGGAGCAACAGGAAAAAATTGCTGTGATTCAGCTTGTTCTTGAGCTGAGGCAAGCTCCTCAAGAACTATTTTACTCTTGGATTTGAAACTATTTATATAGTTTTCCTCTAAAAAAGTTGCATGTGTACTTACAAAAACTTTCTTATCTGAGGAACTATAAAAAAATCCACCTCTTGTTCCTTTAGGGTAACTTACAAACAAACACACTTCTGTACGAGATTCTAACTTATTTGGTTCATTTCTTAAGACATGTGCAGGAGCACCCCAAATCCGAATATGGTTTAAACTGGGCTTACGCCCTTTCCATAATTCTATTGGTGTCTTAGAAACAGATTTAGAAGGAACTAAGTATAGAAGATACACTGTTGTTTCTAAGGCATATCCCCAAAATGAAATAGGTAGGGATGAGTAACTGAGCATAGATCTAGTCATATCTTGAAGAGTTCTATTTCTTCTTTCTGCAACTCTATTTTGCTGGGGTGTTCCAGGGGCTGATAGTTGAGAAACTATCCCCTCTTGAGTCAAGTAAAACTTGAACTCTCCAGAAAGGTATTCACCACCTCGATCAGACCAAAGTTCTTTGATATGGAATCCTAATTGCTTTTCTGTCTCAGACTTATACTCTCGAAATTTTGAGAAAGTTTCAGACTTTTGGCGCATTAGGTAAACATATCCATATCTTGAGTAATCGTCTATAAAAGTTACAAAATACTCATACCCTCCTCTGGCTTGAACATTTATTGGTCCGCATACATCAGTATGCACCAATTCCAATGGTTTGGTTGCACGATATCCCTTGGCCTTAAAGGGCCTTTTGGTCATTTTTCTTTCTAAACAAGATTCACATACTGGTATAGGTTCGAAGACTAGAGATTTTAAAATATCACTTTTAACCAAACCGTGTATCTTGTTAGGATTAATATGACCTAATCGTAAATGCCAAAGGTATGTTTCATTTGAAACTTTCCTTTTCTTGGCAACATGTATATGTTCATCATCAACAGTTTCATAATTATTAACATCATAGGACGAAGGACTTAAAAAATAAAGACCATTCCATAATTCACCAGAACAAATAATTGAAGTCGAACTTCTTATTAAAACTGAGGAATTAAACTGTACTGTTAAACCTTGTTCAAATAAACAACTAACAGAAACAAAATTCCTTTTCAAGTCTGGAACGAATAAATAGTCATATAAAATTAAAGTACTATTATTAAAAAATAAATCAACTTGTCATATTGCTTTAGCAGAGACATATTCTCCGTTCCCAAGCCTCAAACTTCTTTGTCATTTTCCCACCAAGCTAGTTTGTCTGAACCACTGCAAAGAGTAACAGACATGATTAGTGGCTCCTGAATCAATGATCCATTTATCATTATGATTCTCCACTAAACAATTTTCAATATAATTCAAATCACCCATACCTGACTTTAGCTTAGGGCAATTCTGCTTCCAATGGCCTTTTTCTCTGCATTTGAAGCATTTGCCTTTAGGCTTCTTTGTTTCAGCAGTCTTGATAACCGGTACCACTGCCTTTTTTTTCTTCTTACTCTTGTTCTTGTTACCGACTTGAGGTTTTCCTTTGGTCTTAATAGAACTCTAAGTAAAATGAACACTGCCAGATCTTGAAAGAGACTCTTCAGTACTCTGAAGCTCATGCATCAGCTCTACAGGAGTCAAATTCAGCTTGTTCATGTTGTAGTTCATTTTGAACTGACTGAAGCGCTCAGGCAAAGAATTTAGGATCAAATCGATTTGGGACATTTGATCCAGCTTGATCCCCATAACCTCGACCTGACTAAGGTTTGCCATCATTTTCAAACAATGATCCCGCACATTTCCTTCAGTCATCTGTGTGCTCGTTAGAGCCCCCAAAGCAGATTGCCTCAAAGCAGAGTTTGATTCAACAAACATTCTATCAAGAGCCTGAAGCATTGCTGCTCCACTCTCGAAATTTCTGATATGAGGCAGCAAGTGTTTAGCAATACTGGCTTGGATATAGCAGCGAACTGCATTATCCACCTCTTGCCAGTTGGTATAATCCTTTTTCACTTGAGCCTCTGCATCTGTTGCGGGTACGGTAGGTTTAGGGGTGGAAAGGACATATTTGACTTTTTCATATTCCAGCACAATGAACAAATTAATTTTCCAATCGCTGTAATTATTTTCATCCATAGGTTTTTGGTTCAAAATCACAGCTAGAGGGTTAAAAGTTACCATTTTTCTGAAAAAATTTGCACACTTATATTAAAAGAAAGTAAAACTCAATAAACATATTTTTAATTAATCCCAAAAAAAATTTATGCTTATTGAAAAAACAATAATTTAGTTTCCATTATAAACGCTTACGTTGGGCAAAACATTTACAATAAACTAAATTTGAACATGAAATAGAAAAAATGTCCTACTAGGTCAGTTCCCAGGAAAGATTGGGGTGTCACAAACGGACGTACTTAAATCCCAACCTCCTTAGACAGAACCTTCACAGACAACACTTTTAAATTCCAATCAAATTGATTCTGTCTAATTTAGACTATCAACCATTGTTTTTAAATAACTTTGAGCCCTTGATAAAATTAACATAGCCTCGTTGGTAGGGTAATAATTTGACCAAGTTTGAATGTTAAAACCATTGTTTAATTTTCAAAATTATCTTTAATATCCATTTTGAAAATTATTAAGGTCCAATTCAATAAAATCCAACCACGTTTATCCGTTGGGGCATCACATGATCATTTTATTATTGGACCCACAATGGAGCCCTTAGGTTTTTTTGTTTTTTGTTTTGTTTTTTTTTTATTATAAAAACCTTCATCCATTCAATATTTTTTAAAACATATTGGGTTTTTGATTTTCCAAATTTTTATTTGAAAATAACAATAATAATTATTAATCTAGATACAAAATCATAATAATTATTATGCACATGTAATTGATGCAAATTAATATGGCACCACCTAGTCTATATGACATGTCATCATATAAAATATTAATAGCATATAATTAAACCATTCATAAAATAAATAAATAAATAATCAACTTTAATCCATGGTACTAGGGGTGGGCACGGTCTAGTTTGGTTCGGTTTTTTATTAAAATTTAGACCAAACCGTAGTTTGCGGTTTAGCTTAATGACAAACCAAACCAAACCGTTCAAGAACGGTTTGGTGCAGTTTGGTTTAGCGTTTGGACTACGACATTTAATTTTATAGTCTAAAATGAAAATTGTAAAAATACCAAACATAAGAAGAAAAAATTGAAACAGTTTTGTTCTTTGCAGGGGAAAAATGGTAAGTTGATTAATTGTACAAAAAAATACTTTTAACCTAAAAATAAAATTATATAAAGTAAAAGATTCCATAATTGTAATTAAAGTACCACAGAGCTTTCAAATGTTTAAATGTAACAAAATCTATTTATCCTCTTTGTATTCTTTGTAAGTGTACCAAAAAATAGAGAAATAAACTGCAAAACTTCAAAATTATGAGACTACATCTTTATAGGGAGCGGTCAATAAACCCAGAAGATCTTTCTATAAAATTATTATAAAAATATTATATATTAAAGTGTGGTTTGAATTGGTTTGGTCTAAAAACCATCCAAACCGCAAACCAAACCGTTAGTAGTGGTTTGGTTATATACTAAACCAACCCAAACTATTTTGTTCCATAAACCGAACCAAAAGCAACAGTTTGGTTCGGTTTCACTGTTTGGTTCGGTTTTTGCCCACCCCTACATGGTACCTAGAAAAAAAAGTATTACAAGCCCAAAAGAGAAAAACAAAATCTGGCCCAATCCATCAATTTGGTTCTTTCTTTCTCTTTAATGGTCTTGCAAGTCCAAAGACTGTGGGCCAAACTGAAAAACTGGTCATCTAGGGTTTAAGCCTAAAGAACAAAAACTCAAACCAGTCTAACACTAACTTCCGCCGCCAAAAACATCATCAACCTCCATAGAAATGTCCGATCACCGTGAAATTTTACAGGCAGGTCAAGCATCCACAGAGGAAGCAAATACCAAAATTTCAGGGCGATCCAACGGTTAACAAGCCTGCACGCGCCCCAAGAAGACATGAGAGTGATTTCCACTCTCAGACGCTTCTCGTAGCGTGTACGGTGGTTTCCGGCGACCTGTTACCATCCGGCGTCATCGCCTTTGTGTCTACTTTCTGTTCATTGTGTTCTCTGGCCAAAAATGCTTCTGATTTTTCGTCAGTTGTCCAAACAGTGAAGGTCGTGCAGTATTACAAATTTGTATTTTTACAAATTTACATAATATAAAATAAAACGTAAATAAAATAAAAATCAGGGAATAAACCTGATATTTGATCAGCCTCTCTGTTACAAACCCAATGAAAAAATACAACCAAACATTTAACCACGGATTAAAGCTACAACCATTCATCAATATAATATTAATTATGAGTAAAAATTATAAACAATATTATAGTATACATGAACCAACAAATATAGATCCTATATGCCATATATCTAAACATACATCATAATATGCTTCATAATCTAGATTCAACATATAAACTTATGGGAGAAGCTCTGGTACCAATTGTAAAAAAAATATATTTTGCGGAAGCATAAAATCACTAACCCACAAGAAAATATGTGACTGAAAAATAAAACAAAATACATCGCAAACTTTCTGTATTTGATGCGTGGTATAATGATTCTACCGGATCTACGATCTGCACCTGGATCTACAGGCTATCACCAGATCTGCTACCGGATCTACCACAGGATCTACTACTGCTATTGGGATCTACCACCGGATCTGTTACTGGATCTATCATTACAGCAGAGTGTGGACTCTATTGTATCTTAGGGAATAAACCAAAATATTAGAGAATGAATATTTTCTCTAATATTTTCACTCGATATTTTTTATGTATTTTCTCTGAATTAAAATTGAATCAGTTTGTTCTCTAGATTCTTTCTAATATTTGTACGTACAAATAATAAAAATCCAAACTAATTAATATTCTCAATTTAAAATTTAAAATAAAATTTTAACAGACTTAATCATTGTTATCTAGATTTTTTTTATTAATAATTTTATTATATCAGATAACAAATTATTTTATAATCAAAATTAATTTATATTAAAATATAAAAAGAATTATCATAAAAAATAATATTTTAATTGGGACCAAAATGATAGATCCAACAGGCATACGGTCTGAACCATAACCTTCAAACCCAGATCCCAATAAACTTTGATTATCGTTTTAAGGCCCAGAAATCCAAGAAGAAGAGGTCGCTGAGAAGAAGGCCCAAAAGTTCACCGGTTGAGAGTGGTGATTACGAAGTCGGTTCAAATTTGAAGGTTTCGACCACCATTCTGGGTAAAAGATGCTTTCTTTCAGTTGATGAAGTAAACTTCTGGAAAAGGACAAATGGGAAAGAGGGTTTGATGAAACATAGCCTTCAAACCCAGTTGCCAAGAAACTTTGATGATCATAGAAAAGCCATGGGTGGTTCTGATGTTAAGCTTGTGATCGAGGAGAAGCTTACCAAGACTGATTTGGTCAAAGGAAACAATCGGATCTCTATGCCTTTGACTCAAATTCAATCTGAATTTCTCACTGAAGATGAGGAGTCTCTGATCAGATTCAAGAAAGATGGTAGACATCTGATGGGCGTTGATGTTTTGGTTTGGGATCTTTTTCTCGATCAAAGCACCAAGCTTTGATTGAAGAAGTGGGATTTTAACCATTCAAGCTGTTACTTGTTGATAGAGATCTGGTATAAGTTTGCAAAGAAAAACGAATTGAGAGCTAAAATGAAGGTCCAGATGTGGTCTTTCAGAGCCAACCCAAGTCTCTGTTTTGCCTTGGTTTAATAAGTTTAATCAAAACCCAAGTTCTGATTTTTGACCCCCAACATATTCAATGGTGTTGTTGAATGTCAATTTTGTCTAGATCGGAATTTTGTTTATTTTAGCTTAGTAAGTTGGGCTATGTTCTATAAGAAAAAATGAGTAAATACATTAGCTGTTGTTCATCTTCTTGGCTCTGTTGCCCTTTTAGATTTTACGATTTTACATACTTTTTTCCTATGTGATTATGGTTAATTTCTTTTTATTTTTTTTAGTCAGGTCATATTGAAGGATGGATTAGACTATATTAAATTTAGTTCTGTAAGAAAAATTAAAATAATCTAATATAATCTAAGTTAAAATTTCTCACGTGTTCCTCGACTAGAGAGGTTTAGTCTAGAATCTCTGTTTTATTAGCAAAGAAAAAGCAAAAAATAAAAAGAATCAGGCTTAAAATAAATTTAAAATTTTTACAACAGCAAGTATAGCATTTTTTCATGAATATACAGATCCAAAGAAAAACATAAAACATAGAATTAAGTATCTCTAAGCACATGTAGCAGCCTTAAAATCCTTAAGAACCACAAAGACAAAAGAATCAGGCACAACCCTTATTGAGGATGAACCATCCACAAGGACAGGCTCCAAATTAGGGATGTCCAGTGAATCAGTCAGCTTCAGAGGTGTTCCATTCAGTAGAACAACATCACTTTGAATATCACCATCTTTTGAAGTCAAATGGTACTCTTCTCTTTGTTGTCTAAGATTATTTGTCGAATCCTGAACTTTCTCCGGATACAGATTGAAATCGTTCTCAATTGAAACATCAAAATAGGTAGAGTTTGACATGTTAATCAAAAGTAGAGTAACCCCAGGCTGGAAAACAGAAACAGAGTTTTGAATTGGTTAAAAAGTTCCCAATTTGAGAATTTGGGATCCTATTTATAGACAAATAAGAAAAGAAAAAAAAGAAGCAATTATCATACATGATTTCTTGAACAATGAGAATAAGCCCGTAAATATGGAGAGCCATTGTGTTTAGTAGAAAGCACTTTCGTTCCCATTAGGCGATGCCACAGAAGTGCACTGGTAGGAACAAAAGTAATCAGAAAAAATCAACATGAATGTTAAGGTGAATAAATAATTTGAAACTAGCTTCCTAAAACTAAGATATAGATTCTAACCCATAATAATCCGGATTGGGCACAAATGTTTCTTTACTAAGAAGACCATAGTTTCCTCCAACTAAAGTTTGTCTGCAGAAAACCTTATGGTTGAAGGTTGATGTCATGCCAAGTTGGTCCAGATACCTAATTTCTCCTTCAAGTTAGTCTCTATACATGTTTTACAAAGGCGTGCAAACGTTGTTAAAAAAAAAGAGTAGGAGTATACTAACCAGAAACCATCAGCAAAGGTATGTGAAACGTTTTTGCCACCGCTATTATAAGCTCCACCTGATTCACCAACCCATGCGCCTGCCCACGGCCCAAACTCCTCGATAGACTTCGAAACATCAGCATATGTCTGTGCAATCTGGTTCAGATAGTATGGATCTTGAATATTGTTGATAAGATTGTTGTCAACACCTATAGCCATGAATTTTGTTTACCACCAAAAAAGAATCAATTTCAAATTGCAAGACAGCACTGCCATAACATTTGGTTGTTTAGTTTAGGCCCATTAAAGTGCAGTAGAGTGCAAACTTACCTGCACCAAGATTGTAGATGTGATGGGTCAAACCATCAACTACATCTGGCCCCGAGACCTGTAGCAAGGTATTAAACCATTTTTCATCATAAAAACCACCAGGACCTAACACCTTTGGTCTTGTGGAGGCATCCGGGTACAATTCTTTCACTAGATTCTTCAGCTCAATCATGTCTTTCCCATATTGTTCACTTTCCACCCTTGCCGCAATTCCAGACCCACATAGTTCATTTCCTGAGAACAAGTAACTGATGTGTAATTGCAATCCAGTGCATGGTTAAATGAGAAAGCTTCATAATTCAATGTTGCAACCATATTTACCAAGTTCGTATGAGTCAATCTTGTATCCTTTTGAGATGGTGTACTCCATAAGCTCACGAGCATTTTGAGGTTTCCATTCACCTACCCAAAGTACTTTATCTTCTTGGGACTGTTTCCTCCCATAGAGGGCATTCAACCCGAAGGTCATTTTCGCTCTGAAACAAAATATAAATTATTTACTGGGTTCTTACTCATATTTTTAAGTATGGAAAAGAGATAGTAAACATACTTACCCTGTTTTGTTAAACAAGTGATTGAGCTCATCCCATGTCATCTGGGGAAGGCAACCTTTGCTGAATCCAAATAGACCACTGGTTTTTGTGAATTCAGGGCATTCTTCTTTAGCTGCATTTCCAACATTGTACACTACCTGATCTTGCAATGAACCTCCAACTCTGATCCTAAGAGAATTGAATGCTGAAATTTATTTACCAAAAGTGAGGAGTTAGCACAGGACTTTTGAAGAACGCAATTGAAAGGAAACAAAAAGTAAAAACAGACAAGGCCAAAAATACAAACTTAGGGAAGCTACAAGCTTTTCTAACTCATCAATTATTTTCTACAATTCCAAATTTATTAATTTATTATGGGGTGATGACAGTAGTAATGAGATCAAAGATAGATAAAGTGAATAAGAATGTCAAAATTGAGTCAATTGGCACCTAACCATCCAATATTAAGTTATTATGAATTCTATAATTTTCAGATTATTCATTTTAGCTATAGTTTGACCACCATAACTTTGTCAAAACCTTACCCTTGATAGCATTTGACAGAACCTTGCTTTTCAAATCCTGCAAAATATTGAAAATTCCCACAAAGGTTAGAGCAACAGACAGAGGGTAAAAGGAGAAAAAGATAACAACAATAATAATAATAGTTCTACCATATTGAGAATGCCAGTTTCAATCCATGAACAATCACTGTAATCACATTTCTCATTAGGCCACCAGTCCAAGGTTGCACATATAAAATTATCATCTGTTTTGGCTATTGAGGTTTCTCCTCTAATTGTAACTTCTATATTATCAGCAAAACAAAGTGAAAACCATGATACAAGGACACAACACAATATTACTCTCAACTCCATTCTCTCACAAAGCTTTAATTTTGTGAAAAAGAAAATATTTAGAGAACATTATATACTACATGGTTGTTCAAATAACAAGCAATCTGTTATGACTACAACAAAACTTTGGCTCATATTCTTTTCTAATTTTAAGATAATTATCCTATTGCTAAATATAGCAATTTAATAAAAATGCTAAAATTTATTGACCAGGGACTTGCTCATTTTTCTTAACAAACACATATAGGATTAGATTTACAGCATCAACATACACATATACTAGCAGTTCGTTGGAAACTAAAATGTACTTGCTAACCTGAAGATTGAAGAAAAAAACAAAATTTAATTACAAAAAGTAATTCCTATATACAGATTCAAGAAGAATAAAGAAAATACAGATCCTGACTATATATAGTATGACAGCAAGAAATGGGCTGTGATAGTGACAATTTGAAACCAAAAAATGAATCTCAAATATAATTATACAGCAATTAAAAAAAAAACAGAAGATGGCATAGAAGGAGCCTTACAGCCTAGAGTGATACAGTAGATAGGATACAGTAATGATAGTAAAATGCCCCATAATTGACCCTACAACAAATGTCCCTGAACGCAAACAAAGTAAACCAAATTCAAGCACACTTGCAAAATCCTCAACCATCAATGAAAGACGGTAAATTGAAGAAATGAGGTTGAGCTTCAAAATAGCTAAAGCCCTTATCTTGTTTAATTCTTTACCTACCAAAAGTAGAGGAAAGTAAGAACGACCCAAGTAAAAAACTTTGATGAAGAACGCTTGAAGCTTCTCGTTTGAGAGTTATGGTGTTGAGAAAGAGAATAATTGTGAGAATCAAACAGAAAACAAACGATAGAAAACATAGCGCCATTCCTGGCTTGCTTCTTGTCCCTCTTCACGACTATCAGATTTCAGTTTTCGAGTCACTATTAGGAATTGGGTCCGGTTTTTTTAATTTTTTAGCTTCTATTTTGCTCTATAAAATATTTTTTTATCTTTCTTTTTTCTTTTTTCCTTAGAGATTTTGAAAATTCTCTTTGAAAAAGTTGTGGTTAAAAATTTCGTATTTTAAAAGTCGATATATTCGATTTCAAAAAAAAAAAAAAATAGTCGGTATTTTTCAAATTCTACAAATTAAATCAAAACTTTTAATTGAATCCTGCAATTTGAAATTTGGTAAAAAAAAAAAAATTATAAGAAATTATTTTATCAAACATATAGGACCATTAATAATCACCAAACAGACATGGTTGGCGGTTTTCCATGTAAAAAAGCATGAAAGAAATAAATTGAAATATGCTAAAGTAATCATTATTATTATTATTATTTATTATAATATAGTACCCTTTTAAAAATTTAATTACTTTGACACTTAGGAATGTTCACCAGTATATTAATTAATTATTTCCCAAAAAAAACAATTTATTAATTAATTAACCAGTTATGTAGTTTCTTTTATCGTCTTACACCTTTGTACCCAAAAATGGAAAGAAACGAATTGAAGTAACACCATATACGTTGGCTTAGCTAGATTGCTAACAATAAGATTTCTAAATATATTTCAATTTGTTGCCCTTTATGGGTTTTTTTTTTTCCCTTTTTGATTGAATCCCCCAATCCTAACAAATTAAATTAATTTATTTCATTAACGAGAGAAACAACTTGGAATATTAATAACAAGATCCCAAAACATAGCCTATCTAATTAATTTACTTTTCTTGAAATATTGTGTAAATGATATATGCCAAACAATTTATATGAGCCAAATATTTTTTTTTTTTACTTTTTCTTTTTCTTCAGCCTTTTTTACTACAAATAAATGCACAAAAAGGAGTACTAGACTATTGATTATTATTTTTTTGATAATAAATAGAAGATTATTGATTTTTTTTATGTGTCTACTTTTTTTTTTGAATTTGTAATTTTAAAAATATAATTTATCCATTTGATCGTAAGACTAGAAGATCGAAGAATATTGATTTGATAGAGGGATTATTACATAAAACTAAACACATGAAGTTATTTATTAATAACCAAAATGGAACTATGAAAAAAGTCAATTTTTGCCCAAAAAAAGAGAAAGAAAAAGGTTAACCCCATAAATTGGAGTAGTACCCTGATCCTCTTTAACAGCTCCTCCCAACCTCCCAAATTTATTGAAACTCATGGGTTTCTTTTGAGCTCCCACCTCCACCGTAATTTTGATGATTTGAACTATATATCCTCAAAGTACACTAAAAAAATAACATTACATAAATATTAATTTTTTTTAAATAAAATAAATCCAAGAGAGCGGTCCATTTCCATGCTTGTTTTTGCCAATATTCCCAACAAAAATTTTCTACCCCTGATCTCATTACTCATCAGAGAAAGACCCATCAATCTCAAGCGTACACCTAAAACACAAATTAGGACTACAATGATCAAAAACAAGCATGGAAATAGCAACATCCATAGAAAATAATAATACCAAACAAAAGAACAAACAAATAAAACTCTCTCTCTCTGATAGCTTGCATCTGCTGCTTAAGTTCTTCTTCTTCTTCATCAAAATTCCCTTCAAGTAGTATAGCAGTAACTTTCCCAAGAAACAAGCAAGATCGAACCCGTATAATATAGCAAGAATAATGAGATAATTAAAGAACCATATATATATAGATATATATATATATATATATAGTAGATGTTTAGAAGTTTCTTTTTTTTTTTTTTCTGTGAAATTAACTATGGTATTTGACAATGATAATGAATTGGGTTACTTTCTTTTTCTGATTTTTTTCAATTGTGAAGAGGGTTTGGTCCAGAAGGAACGAGTCGCTTTTCCACGCCATATCTCGGATCAATCTCATGATGGAGCTCCGACGATGGTGGTGAATCGGGTTGACGACGGTTATTCTGATGCAATCTTTGCAACCGAATACACAGAGAGCGTGTCTTTCCGAGATGAAGGGAGTCACAAGGATGAAGTCGAGGGTTGTCGTAGCGGTTTCTTGAAGATGACGTCGGTGGCGTCAATGTTTGGTCAGAGACAGTAGTACTGGTTGCTGTAGCGAGACCAAAGAAGAGGAGTAGAACCGCTACCATAAATGGCGAAAACCGGTGAGTACTACAGGCTGAACTCGCCGTTGAAGAGTGAGAGTTCTTCATTGTTTGGAGAAGAGAGAGAGAGAGAGAAATTAAAGAAATGGGTTTTGTTGGGGAGAAGAGAAAGGTTGAGATGAGAAAGCGAAAGAAAAGGAAGAGGGAAGTTGATAGTTGGAGAGAGGAAAATTAGAGGGAGAGAGTTTTAATGCAGAGCAAGAGACACATGAAGGAATATAAATTGCATATGCCTAGAAAAAAAAAAGCTTGAGATTGTTATATATATATATATGTATATATATATGTATGGTCAGCAATATTTTCATTATATATTCATCGAATGGGTCACGTATATATGCAGGTGTATACCCTACACTTAATTAATTTTGAGTGGGGTCTAATTTTTAGTTTTTGCTGAATATTGACTAATTTGGTCTCATTTTTTTTTTTTTCATTGGCATTACCGATCAATGTATCTCGAACTCAGGAGGTGGCTTTGTTAACAATGTCCAAAGCCAACAAACTGAGCTAAAGGATCGGTTATAATTTGATCTCATATATATATATATATATAGGTTATAATTTGATGGTCATTTGGGACAAGTTTCTTTCAAAGACTATGATTAGTACAGTTTGCTTACGCAACCAGTTTAACAAATAAATCCAAATGGGTCTTTGTGTTTGGATTAGATTGATTAAGTGGGCGTTTTCATTGATTTTATTGTTTTTAAGAAATAGAATATCCTTAAAAAAACAAAAAAAAAAAGAAATAGAATAGCTTGCTCTATAATGTCTAAGTTTATTCTAAACGATTAAGAAAATAAGATTCATATAATTAAAATGTGATTTAAAAAGAATATGATGTCTTTTTCTTTTAAAAAAGTCATACATTGGTCTCACACCTAATAAAATAAAATAAAATAAAATAATCTTGCTTTAAAGGGCATAATTTAGCAAGGTTGACAAATTGCTTTCGTTTATGTTCTGAAATTAATATATGGTTTATATTGTTAGAGGATTTTGTTTTGAGGTGCTTTTTCTTACAAAGCCAATATATTTCTTTCACACTTTTACTTCTTATAGATAATGTTTGGTAAACCAGATAAGAAGAGGAAACTATTGTCTTATATTCAATTTTATCTGGTATTTAGTGCTGAAGAGGAATAGGATTACAAAATCCTAAACTCACCTTATATCCCAATCTCTATTGGATTTGAAATCTCATTCTCTTATATGGGATATCAAAGAATGGATATAAATGTATTTTCTTCTGTTATCGTCTCTCCATTGCTCACTCCACCATCTCTCAAAACTCAAATCTTCCATCATCAACATCGCTTCTGACCTATCAGATCATCCTTCACCATCCCTCAAATTCTCAGCGTAGCCTCCTCAATCAAATCCTTCAACCTCTGCTTTCTCTCCGTGACAAATGGATTTGGACAGTTGTTCTCATTCTCACTAAGTACTCTGCAACAAAATGCTTGTTCTCAACTATCTATCTAGCTCTTGCTCCATTGGTGAACTTCCTCGACGATCTAGGTAAAAAAAAGATAGTTTCTTATAATTTCCTAATTGCTCTTTATTATTATTTTAATATTTGATTTATTTTGACATGTAGTTGACTTGCATGGCTTATTTATTTATTTTTTATAGCTAAAACTTAGATGGGGTATGTTTTGCAATGTTTATCGTGAAATTCTTGATCTTATTCAATTTTCTACATCTAGAAATATATATTGAAGAAGTAAAAGAATGAAGGAAGAGGTTTTTTTTTGGTAGTCAAAGGAAGAGGTTTAGATTGCCATAGCAACAATACAAGAATCATTACAAACACAGAAAGAGCTATGCGTAAATGAAAGAGAGACATGCTCGGTTGGCAAGAAAATAAAAAAAATTCACAATGGTCTTGGGAAAGAAATAAAGAAAGAATGGGTTAGTTTGTTTTGGAACCAACAATTACTACTACAAACTGATGCCGATGTAGGTTCAATCATTTCAAGGGTTTAAAGAGTTTGATTTTTATACTTTGGTTTTTAGAATTTAATTCTTTTAATTGGATTCTTCTAGCTTGTAACAATTCCAATTATAGGTATTTGATCTATAGATTGAAACATTAATGGGTATTTGATATAATTGGTATGGCTCGTTTATGATCCAGTTCCTCTGAGCTCTACGTGCAACTCCATTTCCATGTCTATCAGCTAGCCTCGCCATAATCTGTAAGATAGAAAGACAGTCAAATGAGTGCTAGTGGAGTCACCGACGTTCCCCCTCTGATGCATAAGTCAACCATGGTTAAGAAAAAAGGTCTCACTATTCCCCCTCTCTTTACTAGGTACAAAAATGTATAAAAATAGTATAAATGAAGAAATATAGGTGGAGAAGATGACCAAGGAAGAAGAAAAGTTATTAACTAATAGGAAAAGAGAGGAATAGTGTAAGAAAGAGTGGGTGACCGCTGGGTAAAGGAAAAATGGAGAGAAAATAAAAGGATTAGTGCGGATCCTAAGAGGCCAAAAAGATCTTTCTCACATACCCATCACTTTCCCTTTATAACTTACCTCAACGGCTAGGATTTATGGGACTAAAACCATACCTCTCCAAATGGCAACATGTGGCATTTGGAAAGATAAAGGATGAGACATTTCTGTCTAGACGAGTGTCCCACAAAGAGATTTTGTTCGTTGGTCACATGATCTCTCCTTTCCAGCCTTGATTCCACTTGGGCCTCTGTTTGGCTGGTCCCATGATTTCTAAGAGAGAGTCGGGCCTGTGATTTGGAAAGGGTAGTTTGGGATTTTTTTTTTTTACTTAGAGCCTCACAAAGTGTGGTTGTTTAAGCCTTCTTGGTTTCAAGGGTCCTAAGCTCCCTTAGCCCATTGTAGGAATTCTCGTAACAAAAGCTCCAAAAATTGATCCAGTTTCTAAATGGATCAATTTTCAAAATGTAAGATATACTTGTATAGGCCCGCCAGTAATTGAGATGCTAGAACATGAACCTAACCTCAGATGGGAGTCCAGCCCCTGGCTAGAAAATGAGTTAGGTGCGCAGAGCAATTTTAATTAGGTTCTACTTTCTAGCAAAACCTGAGCCTCACCTCAGTCAAGATCTCAGTTCCCTGACTGGAACATGAGTAAGGCCAGCATAACAAATTTGATTGGGCTCTATTTCATGATGGAACCTGAGTTTTACCTCAGCTGGGGCCTCATCCTCATGACTAAACAAGAATCATACTCAATGAGCAATTTTGAATTGGCAATTCACACTGTCACAAGGATCTAGTTGAGCCCAGAGTTTTATATGACAATTCACTTGTCACAAGGTCCTGGGTAAATTTCAAAGTGACAGATGGCAATCCTAATCGTTCATATAATAGTTCACCCCGTCGCAATGACCCGGGTGAACTCCAAGAGTTCAAATGACAAATCACTACATTGCAAGGATGCAAGTAAACCCCATAGTTTCAGATGGCAGCTCACCCTATCATAATGACCCAAATGAACCCCAAAGCTTTGGATGACAGTTCACTCCATTGAAATGACCTTAGTGAACCCCAAAGGTTCATATGGTAGTTTCACTCCGTCGTAAGAACCCAAGTGAACCTAGAGTTTTAGATGGCAGCTCACCCCGTCGTAATAACCTAAGTGAACCCCAAATGTTTAAATGGCAGTTCATTCCACCGTAATGACTCGAGTGAACCCCAAAGGTTCATATAAAAATTCACCCTGTCGTAAGGACCAGGATGAACTCAAAGGTTGAGATCTCTGAAAACTCTGCTTCTCGTTGAATCTAAGTTGAGCCTTGTTTGTGGGAGCTTCTCAACTCTTGGTCGATCCTCTGTCAGTCAGGATTTGACTCACAACTCTGCTAGTCAGTGTTTGCTCATAGCTACGTCAGTCAAGGTCTAGCAATAATCCAAGTCAGTCAAGCACTAATTCATTTTGGGGCTTATCTAGGGTGCAAGTCAGCCTATAATCGAGCTTATGGGCCATCTTACGAAGTCATTGAGCCACCAATTAGACTTGAGTCGACGCTCTCTCTTAGTTAAATTTGGCTAAATTTTTGCTCTTAGTTCGAGTACTATTTGCTAGTCGGTATGGACCTTCCCAAATAGGTTTGAGGGTTTCGACTCCATGCTCTTTCATATTTAGCATAACCTTCCTCAGCACTAAATCTTCCTGCTTGAATATTCTTTGTTTGACTTTTGAATTGTAGTAGCAAGTTGATTGATGTATTCAGGCGACTACCTGCATTTGACAAGGTTTTTTGTTCTTCAAATTGATCCAAACTAAGGTGCATATGCTCTTCATTCTTTTTTGGCTGGAAATTCCTGACTCAAAGGCTGGGTTATTCTATTTTCACTGTTATGACTTCCCAAACTCATAAGGCTAGGGAGAAAATAATTTCTCTAGTAGATGTAATTGGGGTAATTAGATACGCCCAAAGGACATTAAGGAGCTCATTCAGTCAGAATCCCTTGTATATGTCCAACTTGGTATTCAAATTATTCTTGATGATCTTGTTAGCAGTTTCAACTTGACCGTTAGCTCGAGATGAAACGATGAAGAACAAAAAGCTATAATTCTCAGTTTCTAACACTTCTCTTTGTAGCTTCTGTTATCAATTTGTCTGCCATTGACTGTCACAATGGTGTGAGGTATTCCATTCTAGATGAAACTTGAAGTCTTATCCCCTTGCTGAGTTAGAAGAGGTCCAATGAGAGCGACTACTAAGTGAATGGCTTGAGGCTCACAATGAAAGTGAGTTGCCTGAATGGTTTTTCTTAGTACATTTGCAAATCTCTAACAAAAGTCGCACTTCTCACATAGGACATGGTGTCTTCCTGCATAGCTTTCCAAGATCGGTTTGAATCTCTACCTACTTTTGGTCCTTCGAAGGTGGTCTGGATGTTTCTATGAATTTGGCTTAGTTGAAGTGGTGCAATAGTCATTTCACTCGTTCCTACTTGGTTGGTTGTGGGGGCACAATACTTTGAGTTCTTGGTCCTGTTGTGGTAAGGATAAATCCAGCAGTAGTCTCTTGCTTACTCGATGACATATCAACGTGCATATGGTCCATAACAAGTATGGTTGGGACTTTTTTCACGCACACAGTATTCAGATTGTGATTTCTTTTATAGAATTGATTCTATGGAATGATCTTGTGTTCTTCTCAATCAACAGTTTTTGTTTCAATGATTCTTGCGAGTCAAATTTTCTGTGAGGAAGCTCAGAGAATTTTCACTCAGAAAAATTATTATTTTTTTCAGAATTTCTTATGAAATATCTGGCTCCTAGCTGGCTCAGAGCATTTATACTTGGAGGTCAGTGGTAAATTGAATCTTCAAATCTCTCCCAAGTGCTATTTGAAATTGGTTCTTCACTCTTAACGTTCCATCTGCAGAATTTTGAATTCTGGGATAGGATGGCTCAATGGATCCCTACCGTAAATGGTGAAATGAAATGAGCAATCGCTATTTCTTGGGACCTAGACCCAGTCTGCAGCTCAGAACTGATTTCCTGCCTCAACATACGGGCTTCTGGTTCCTGCTACGACTGCTTCCCTTCTATCTTCACTTAGGACTCTTATATCAAGCTATTAATTTTTTTAAAGAAGTTCATATGGAAAGTGAAATGGCCCGTAATCAAGTAAGTATATAACCAGCTGAAAGCTTGTGCCAAATTATAATTAATATTTTTTCCCTTTCAAATTATAATTATTCTTATTTTGTTTTCAAATTGTAATCATTATTTTACATTGTTTTTATTTTTTCCAATTATTTCATCATTGCTTTCAAATTTCAATTAACCTAATAGTACAACATTAGAGAAAGTATGTCATAAACAAATAATTATAATATGAAAAATGCTCTAATATTTTATAAAAGTTCATAATATTTTTAAATTTTTTATAAAAATATTAATAGATATTTTTAAAATTTTCATGGAAATTATAGAAATTTTGACCAAATTGTGAAGTAATTGACTTGGAAATTTTGATGGAAATATTGCAGAAATATTGTAGAAATTTTGAAAATTTCACCCAATTTTTTGAAACTTAAAACTCTAATCCACCTTTAAACAAAAAAACAAAATTTTGGCAAAATATCACCGAAATTTTCAATTTTTGCAACTTTGGTTTATCTTTGGCTCGCCCATTAGATGGCTTAGCCTCTTCGTGGTCCTGTTGCATCTTTGGCACATTCTCTAGCATTTTTCTCCTTTCTCTTAGTGACCACCCTTTAGGATCTCAACCACACTCCCCTCGAGCTTTCAGCCAAAGTGTTACATAGGCAGGGTAGAAAAGCACAATTCACAATCAAAACACAATTCACAATCAAAACATGGGCTATTTTTTTATCTTTTTTTTTTTTTAGCTCTATGTTTTTTGTTTTTGTTTTTGGAAAGAATAGCAACTAAATCATAAATTTCAACTTATGAAAATCCCTAAAAAATTTAAGAAAACCCCAAACACAATGGACCACCACAATAATCAAAACCAAAGCTACAACCAACAAACTTTTCAAACTATCAATCTCACAAGCACAGCCCACAAAACTAGAGCTACCAAAATAAACAAACTAAACAAGAAACTCTCGAAACAGATACTTTAAAAAAGACAAGAAGGTAAAAGCAAGAACAAGCTCAAAACTGAGTAATAGGAAAAAAATTGTTTCCCACACAAGGTGCCATTTGTTGTGGCTCGTTTCTGGTCTAGCTTCTCCGAGCTCCACTTGCAGCTTCGATTCCATGTCAGTCAGTTAGCCTCACTGGAATATGCAAGATAGACAGATAGTCAGAGTGGCTTCGGTGGGGTCACTGACATTCCCTTTCTGATGCCTAAGTCAACCATGGTTAAGAAAAGTGGTCTCACTCTTGCCTCTATCTTTACCAGGTCCAAAAATGTATAAAAATAGTGGAAAGGAAGAAATATAGGTGGAGAAGATGACCAAGAAAGAAGAATGGTTATTAACTAACGGGCAAAAGAGGAATAGTGTAAGAAAGAGTGGGTGAACGCTGGGTGAAGGAAAAAGGTAGAGAAAAGAAAGGGATTGGTACGAATCCCAATAGGCCAAAAAAATCTTTCTCGCCTACACATCACTTTCCCTTTATAACTTACCTTGATGGCCAAGATTTATGGGACTAAAATCCTACATTTCCAGATGGCGACATATGGCACTTGGGAAGACAAAGGCAATACATTTATGTCCCAATGCGAGGCCCACAAGGAGACTTTGTCTCATGGTCACGTGATCTCCCCCCTCCAGCCTTGATTCTGGTTGGGCCTCTGTCTGGCTAGGCCCATAATTCCTAAAGGGAGTTGGGCTTGTGATTTGGAATGGGTAATTTGGGCTTGCTTTTTTACTTGGAGCCTCACAAAGTGTGGCTGTTTAAACCCTTTTGGTTTCAATTTTCAAAGGTCTTAAGCTCCCTTAGCCCATTGCATCCATTTATCAAATCACAAATAACTACTTATTTTTATTTGGTTTTATTGTAAGTTGCACTGTTAGAGTTGTTTTTATGATTGTATTATGACATATATTTTATATGTCTTTAATTTTTTAAATATTTTTGTAGTTATTTCTTTATTTTTTTATGAACAATATGACATATATTTGTATCAAATATGCTTATTTAAATTAGATATTTAAATGATATTTCATAAATGATATAATATTTTAATAATTTAAATATAGTCCAATCCAATACTGTACCAGACACATGATATCATATTCTGTCATTTAATCCAAAAATGCACCGAACATATGAAAATATGAAATATATCAAATTATGCTCTATCCAATCTAATCCAAACATATTATCTATCCAATCAAATCTAATTAATCATGTATATCGAATAAGTTGGTAAGCCCATTGGATGCTTTGAATAAGAGATTGTATAGTATTAGAATAATATTGACCAGTGTTTCACAATTGATAGTACACTAACCAAGGTGTATTAGACAATATAGGGCCCACACAAATTTGTATTATATGCTGCATAATTAAACCATGTGGGGAGTGAGTTTAAGTTGCACCAGCATACATGATGCTTATTTACCCAAAAAGGAAAATAGCATAACTAATTTTCTTTTTCGCTCCAACACTAAGCTCTTTTTTTTTCTTGTGTTTTGCTTTGGCAAAATCAGTTTGAGTTTTTTTTACTTAAAAGAAAAACTCAAATATACATATTTAATCACTTAAATATATATATATATATATATATTTGTTGAGAATTAAAGAAATATATAATCAGCTTTGCCAAAAGTAAATTTTTTTTTATCTTCCTCGTTTAAGAATTAATTTATGCAAAAGATATTGCACTTTTGAAATTATTATTATTGCTAATTTTTGTTTTGCTTATTATTTAAATTTTATATTTTTAATAATTTAGTTATTAATTTAATTAAGGATAAAATACTAATAATAACATCACTAATTGTTTTTTAATTTAAACTTTTATTAGTTATTTTTGATATTATTTTTAAAATATAATTTTTTTGTTTGAATTATAAAAGAATACATAGTTAATAGCATCATCAATTTAATTAACGTTCAAATATATATGTTTTAAAATAGTACAGTATGCTTCTGCATCAAACATTGTACAATGATAATACAATACAGACTAGTAAATATATGCCACTACAATGCAAGCTAATAGATTACTGCATTTAAATAGCTATAATTAATTTCAAAATAACTTTCGCACTTCATTTAATTTTTAAAATACCCCAATTTCATAAACTTTCACAAGAAATCGTAAATAGAAAAGACAACTAAAATGATTTGGTCTTGAACAAATTTGGATGAATAATACAACTTTTTTTTTGTGTAACAAAGTTGCAAACAATCATTTGATTGAAAAAAAAAAAAAAAAAGATGTAAAGCTGCCAAAGAAAGGAAGCCCAAATTCGATTACTTCAATTTTGGTTTATCGAATATTTTTAAATCTTTTAGTTGTCAGAATTCAATACATACTGATATGCTAAAATGCAGAATCACAATTAAATAATCTAATATGTATATCCCAAGATTTATACATATCCATAATATGTATATAACAATATATTAGTTAGGGTATTTACCTCGATATTTTGACGATGATTTAGATCAGTTTCTTCTTTTACTTGTAAAAGAGATGCAGTACCAATGAACACAACAATCTCCAACCCATTCTTTTCTCTCATAGTAAACCCTAGTTGTCTCAGTCACATACGTATATTCTGTTGTTCTACACATCCATACATTTCTGTTTATTTATAAATAGAAGTCACATGCTGACTCATTTTCATTTATAAATTGGAGCTAAGCCAACTGTATTTTCAAAAAATATTGGATCGTTCAGTCTAATGGGCTGACTAAAGTATTATGGAGAGAGTGTGCCCAAAAGCTTCACTGCAAAAGTTAGTAACCAAATCTAGTCCCATTACTAGACCAAATAAGCCCTTGTAAGTGAGTCATGTGATTATATACAGTCCACACATTTAATTTATAACATTCTTCCACTTAGGCTACATAATCATAATATTAAACAACTAACTCACTTATTACAAGACCTCCTAAAAAACGAAATGACATTTCAACTAAGCACATTGCGCACCAATATGGCACAAGAACATTCTCGACTAGGTAGTAGAGATTCTCCCAATAAATCTCTCAAAACTAGATACAAATTCAATTGAATAAATTGCATGTCATACACTTGGTCTAGGTAGTAAAAATTTTGCCTTACCATGCGCAATTCCCCATCACACAGTACCATTTCATTCAAGCACATTGTATATCGATAGGATACAACAACATACTCAAACTAGGTAGTTGGAATTCATCATAGTACTTGTGGATCAACATACACATACAAAGACTAAAGTCTCAAACAAGGCTACTAGCAAAAGAAGTAGCACTATGTGTAATAAAACATCGTTTATAAAATATTGATCCACATACATACATATATTGCTCACAAGGCCATACTCAACAATATTTTTCACACACAACATGGATATTATTGCAGTTTATAAACTCTCACAGAGCCACAACAGTCTCAGCTGCTCCACAATTCTATACAGGATACATGCTTCGAAAGAGTCTATAGGCTGACCTTTGAAAGTGGGTATGCCAACATGTCATACTAGATGTGTACAAATAAAAATGAGGTACTGTTACAGATTTATCATAATGTATCACGATAGGTCTATCAATAGAGTCAATGACTCCTAAATCACAAACGAAATTCTGCAATCAAAATATATAACAAGCTGTCTTAAAACACACCACATATTATGCCCTAAATAATCAAAGAAGATGTATATGTTTGTTCAATACTATTTCACAAAATAGCTCTCATTTCCATAATAAAACATTCATTGCAATGGACTTTTAATTATCTATACAACCACAATAGTCAGCACCAAAACACTCATTACATCAAATAGTGGTGCAACGATCTCGAAAATAAATATTGCTGTCTCATAACACACAATCAGGACTACTCAAGTATATGCCAGAACACACCCAACATAATCTAATGTTATGCAATCTTGAGTACTCATCTATAGAAGAATATTGACTCTCATTTGTCCGTTTCACTCATTTTTGAGACTCAAATTCTTATTTTAACTTAGTCAAACAGTCAGTATCAGTAAGGGCTAATATTAGATATACAAAATACTATACCATAGATGTGAAGTTGTTTCCACTGACCTCTATATAAAAAAATGCAGAATCACAATTAAATAATCTAGTAGGTATATCCCAAGATCTACACATGTTCATAATATGTATTTACCAATATATTAGTTAAGGTACTTACCTCCATATATTGATGATGATTTAGATTAGTTTCTTCTTTTACCTATAAAGAGATGTAGTATCAATGAACACAACAATCGCCAACCCGTTCTCCTCTCTTAGAGTAAACCCTAGTTGTCATAGTCAGATACATATATTCTGTTGTTCTACACATCTATATCCTTTATTTATTAATAGAAGTCACATGCTAGTCAAATGACTCATGTTCATTTATAAATTGAAGATGAGCCAATTGGGCTTTCAGAAAATATTGGGTTCTTTAGTTTGTTGGGCCAGTTGAAGTATTATGTAGATAATGTACCCAAGGGCTTTGCTGCAAAAGTCAGTAACCAATCAAGTCCCATTACTAGTACAAGTAAGCTCTTGCATGTGAGTTTCATGATTATAGCTTGTCCACACTTTTAATTTCTAACATCAGTTTCATATAACCAAACAATTTAAGAATATTCATTTGCAAACTACCAAACATTTCATGTTGCATAATAGTGAACCATATTTTTTTTTTACTCTAGTTAATGTGAACATCACGAAATTTACTAAAGAAAAAATTGTTAGAATAAATAGAGTAAAAAACCCATAACTTTCGTACAAATTTTTTTTCCCATTGAATGATTATCATTTATGAAAATTTATTTCAATAATTAATAAATTTACAAAAAAAAAAAGAAGAAAATATTATTGGATATACAATGGAAAGTATGAAGGAAAGCATATGTTTTTTCTTTTTTCTTTTTTGGTGAATAAGCTGAAGGTATGTTGTTGAAGAAGAACGGTCTAATCTTATAATAAAGGTAGAAAATAAGAATGATGTAAAAATGGAGCTAAACATAATGAAGATGATATGAGTACTTTGGAAGTTATCGATGAGGAGATAGCCTAATGACAATATTTTATTTTTTTTATTTGTGAAATCTTGAATTCAAGTATTATATAATAAAAAAAAAAAGGAAGTTGAACAATTTCTTTAGCAATGAATTTATTAGTTCTCATTTCTAATAATTTCACGTAAGAGTTAAATTGAAAATAAATTTGAAAAATTGGAGCTGTGGGAGAAATTTTTGGTTATTAACCACTTGTTTTTTTGGTGTTTGTATTTTTGCATATATCCATTTGGACTTTATATTTTTATTTTTGTTGGCATAAAAGGAAAGAAGTATCATTCACCAAAAGTCTTGAGCTTTCAATGGGCAAATAGTAGAAACACAATCGATAGTGAGAGATGTGACTCAAAATGTGGTTAAGAATAGCCAAAAGTTGGACTTAAATAACTTTAAAGTATAGATTAACTGTTTACTATTTTTTATCATTATATCTTTGTAATTGCATTATAAGAGCATCTCCGATAGTTCTTTCCATTGGAATATATATGGCACAGGAAATAGAACTCGTTGTTGTTTATGTGACAAATGTCTATTTTAATAGACAGTGAATTTTCAAAATTAGTTTTAATGGATTCTGTTCAAAATGAAATTTGTTTATGATGTATATTTTGTTTTAAATTATATCTAAATAAATTAACCTAGTTAAAATACAACAAAAAGAAAAATGAAAAAAACAAGAACTGAAGAACAATGATGAACATGTAGAGACGAACATAGATAAATGAATAACCATACTGAACAGAGAACCGTATGAGGTTGATTCATAAAATAGCTCATTCTCTTATGTTTCCAAAGTGACGATTTTGTTTATATTTTCTATCTTTCTATGATTTATAAGTCATGTAGCTCAATCTTTTTCCTTTTATACAATTCCAATGTAGGTCTCTTGATATAGATTATGTATTTGTTAAATATGTTGAGTTTATACAATTCTAGTTGAAATTTTCATCATAATCATATGTGTCGGGCTGGGTTCTAACTTTTCTTAGAACATTAATAATTTATAACAACCTTTTGATGCTCTTAATGATAAATTTGATAGCATTCCTCCCTCCGCCTCTCATTGCAGAGCTAATTTCTTGATTTAATTATTTTTTCTAAGAAGTTCAGTGTTATTCATCAAATTTACACTGTGACACTCTTGCATATCGATACTAGAAAACAATAGATAAAATAGTTTTTGAAACTTAGACTAACATTATGTTCTTTCAGTAATCAGAGGCTTTAATGACATCAATCTAAATGGAGATGTGGAATTAAATGACGTTTGGTTTGCTTATCTTCTTGCCTAAATCATTGTAATTATAACTGGATTAACATTACTTTTCCATTTTATAAAATAATGAGATACATTATAACTTGTGACTATAATTATAATCATTATTGGTTGTGTATCACACTAAACCTAAAGAAATCGACATGTGAATTGATGGCCTTTATATGAAATCTGGACAACCCTGATTTGTTTCATAAGGTTGGATAAAATGGGGAATATTTTTGGAGTCTTGTAATTGCTTGGGTTATACTAGCTGCCTTTATTTCCTTGACTGTCAAAATTTGCAAAGCATTATAGACAAACCACTCTTTGTGTCAACATTTTCTATAATACAAGAATCTATACAAAATCTAAGAAACATTTCTTAATTGCAGGGTATAAAATTAAAGTTAAGGCCCAGTTTAAAGGTTGCTCTTATTGGTCCTATTGGTGGTTTAAGAATAATACTATTATTACCTTATCAATTACGTTAGAGCTTGCATGTTGCTCTAATATAATTTTCTATGAAGCAAAGGGAATATGATCTGTCATATTTAAAAAATATATGAGAATTGTGCTACAGAGAAAGAGAGTATATTACATATGATTATGTATTTGTTGCTATTTTATTTAAGTATTATATATGCTTCAATATAGATCTTTTGAGTTAAAAACAATTTAAATTGATGTATATGTTTTTTTAGTTTCTTTTACTTGTGTAGGTGTCATTAAAAATCAATGTCTTCATCAAGTTTTAAATCTAATTTTGATAGCTCGTCGTCAAGTAATAATGCACAGAAAAAAAATCAAATCTAGAGCTTTTATGGCTGGTTGAAATCCTCTCTTGTTCTTTCTCTAATTGCTCTTCAAAATATGCCTCCAAAGCAAAGCTGAATCTCTCCAAAAGCTTGGTCAAATTCTCCATCCTTCCTTCTCTTGATGTAGTCGAATGGAATGGAATGTAGAATATATCCTCCTCTCTAAAGGCTCTAAGGTGTAGGGTATTTATAGGAAAAAAATGCTTGTAAAGCAAGTAAAAACTCTAGAGTTCTAAACTTACTTTGCTTTAGATTCCTCAAGATAATAGGAAATAAAATATTAATAAAAATCAAAATACCCTCTGATATCACTCTAATGGGCGGCCCTATGGGGTTAAAAAGGTCATTTGATGTCCTCAAAATGATGTCACACTCTTAATTAGATTAGGAAGGGAATCCATACCTCTTTATTATCTCAATCTCCTTCCGTTATCTCCTTTCGTTATCTCATTCCTTATCTAATTAATACTTCAATGAATATTGAAATATTTTAGAATTTCCATGTGGCATGTGATGTTTGGCTGGAGATTGATGATGTGGCAATTCCAATAATCCATGCTTAGGTGACATCCTAGTTGGAAAATGCACTTTCTTTTTTATCTTTTATGTCCGTCAGGCATATTCCAAGTAGAATTTGGATGACCAAATAAACTTTGAATTCACTAGTTCTAGTTGTAAAAATTAGGTCTATGTTTTAGTTTTCCAAGAATATATTGATTGCACAGAATGGTCATTGGGAAGACACTCAAATTGTATTTTTCCCATAGAAATGTAAGTCTGTAGCATATGCTAAAAATGTTCATATTCAAAAACAAACTGATACAGATAGGCTCATCCAATTGCAATGAAACTTTACAAAATCGATCCTTGACGAGTCAGGAATAATTAGCCACTTAAAACACACTGAAATTCCTTGTGTATCACCATATATGATTTATTCAGTAAATGTTGCGCAGAAAATACAGCAAATTCCAGCATTTGTTCTTCTTTCTCTAAAAATAGAAAAATATAGTAAATTAGTATTTTTTTTAATAATAATGAACTCAAAACTAGTAAAAATCAAACACAAAATATGACATTAAATTGAAAAAAATTATGCCTATCAACTACCCCCCGAATTGAAGTTTGTTAGTCCCTAGCAAGAAAGAAATAATGAGAAAAATATTTCCTATAAAACATACCCAAATACTTTGATAGGGTGCCTTAAAGATTGCATAATTATATCAATTCAAAATTAATTTTCAAGTAATCATGCAACTCAATACCTTATCTTTTATTTAACACAATCATTACTTTCAAAGTGTGTATATATGAAATTAAATAATACATTCAATGATATGCAATTGAATAAATCTACATTAAATAGAGATTGTAAATAAAAATATGAACCACCATATGCTTAATATAATTAAATGCTAATGTAGATCAATGCATTACCTTAAATCATTTTTACTTTATAGGCTTGTAATGTGAAGGCTAAAGGGTAATGGGTTAGAAGAAAGAATAGAATAGGAAAATACAATTCAAAGAAAGAAAAATTGTGAACAATATGCATATTAAACTTTTGTTTTCTTCTCACAAATACACTTTTTCTTTTTCCCTTCCTTCAAACTTCACAAAACATTTTTTTATATATATATTTTTTCTAACCCCTAAATTATTCTTTGACACACCTTGCTCAAATCCTTTTCCACATCGAAGATACATAGTAGGCCAAAAATCACCTTCATTACCAATCCCAAATTCTTTTTCTACTTTACTCTACCAAATACAAATTGATAAGCATATAGTTATTTCAAATCAAAATACGCTCTCTTTAATAATGTGTATAGTGTAGAAAAAATATATTTAGGCTCATAAAAGGGTAAGTCAATTTGGTTTAAATGAACAAAAGTCTCTAATATGCAATCTTTTACGGATCCTAAAAATGGCTGAAACAAGGTACTAATGGATAAAAATTTAAAAAGTAGGCTAGAAATGCTCAATTTTAAAACAAAAATAGCCTAAATTTTATTCCAAGTAATGAATATCTCTACGATTTCACCTCAAGCACTAATTAAGCAAGTTATTAGAGTTTAAAAATATTCACTATAATTTAATGCAATTTTTTTTTCCAAAATACAATCTAAATCATGCATATTTGATGAAGTGTTCAAAATAATTTTGAAAGTAACAACATGTGAATTAAACATTAGGTATTAAAGAATATACAAAAAACAATTCCACTACCTAAGAATCAACTTATTTTCAATTATATTTTTATCATTGACCCAACAAAATACTTAAGAAAACATCTATAACTAAAAATTCAGTGAACACAAAAATCAAAAGTTTAGAAACTACTTCTAAACATGCATAAATAAAAACTAAAATTATAGAAGAAAAATCCATAACAAAAAGAACCACCCCCAAATTAAGATGAACATAGTCCTCAATGCTAAAGAAAAAGAAATTTAGCAAAATAAAGAATAAAGATAAAGAAAGCTCCCCCAATTAATGCATTGCAATTAAATTGTAAACTTTAAGCTTTCAAAAGCTCATTTGGCTAATTACCCCTTTCATCTTCTCCTTTGATTTCTTTTCTTTGAGAAGTAAAAACGCAACGAAAACAAATAAAAAGAAACTTAAAAACAAAGACAAAATAAAACTAAAAGAAAGAAATTAAAAATTTCGGTTTGCCTCTCAAAAAGCTCTTGTTTTAAGTCTTTAGCTTGACTTTATTGCCTTTCTCTATCCATGATCAATTTGTTGGTTGCTTCAACCTCTAAAGCAACTCGTAATAAATGATGACCCATGCGGCCCTTTACTATTTTTCTATTTTTTCTCTAACAAATTTGACTCCAAAACTTCAATCTCGCAGCACCATTCATCTTTTGGATAATGAGTAGATTTGTAGATATTAAAGGTGACCTTTTTGTTACCGACCCTAAAGGTGAGCCTACCTTCTTGTACGTCTATTAAAGCATGATTAGTAGCGAAGAAAAGTCTACTAAAATCAAAGGTACATCATTATTCTCATCCATATCTAATACCACAAAGTCTATAGAGAAGAAAAAATTATCAACTTTAACGATTACATCCTCAAGTACTCCCATTGGCTTCTTGATTGTACGGTATGCAATTTGTAATAAAATTGAAGTGGGTTTACTTTTTCAAGTCCAAGCTTCCTGAAACAAGAATAAGGCACTAAATTTAAAAAAGCTCCTAAGTCACATAAAATATTTTAAAATTTAATAGCACCAATATGACAAGGAATAGAGAAACCCCCTGAATCTTTTAATTTTGGTGGTAGCTTGTGTTGTAATATGGCGCAACACTTCTCATTTAGAACTACCATCTCATGACCTCTTAATTTCTTTTTCTTTTTCATAATTTCCTTTAAAAACCTAGCATAGTTGGCATATTTTCTATTGCATCTACAAATGAAATATTAAATGTAATTTCTTAAAAACATCTAGAAGTTTTTCAAGTTGAAGATCCAATTTCTTATGTTTAAGCCTATTAGGGAATGGTTGTAGTGGAAGTTGCCTGTATTCTCAATCCTTTTCTTTTTTCTCCTCCACGGACAACATCTCATCTCTAATTCTTTTCCTCTAACAAAGGTTCCTATAGCATGAGGAGGTATATACTAAAAGATTTGAAGCTTTAGTACCTCAACTTGAACCCTGGAAAATGAAGTAACATCTTCACAATTAAAACCTTGTGCTTAAGTTTCCACTTTAGCTATGGATTTTGGCTTGTTTTGGTGATCTATATCCTTTACTTCTTTCATATGCCCTAGCTGCGCATCAAAAGAATTGGCTAGTTGTTTAGCATCTTGCAAATTAATAGGCATTACCTTCTTAAGATTTTTCTCAGTATTGCTTGGGAGGATTTCATGTGTTCTTTGAAACATGCTTACTAGTTGGCTTATTTGAGTTTCAAGTCCTTTAATAGCATCAACTTGACTGTTGAATTGATTCTTAGTTTTGATCATGAAGCTTTATGTTTGTGCCATGAAGCTTGATAACTCTTTCTTTGTTTCTAGTTGAAATCTAGCTAGTTGATTTACTAATCTCTCTAAATCACTTTGTTTCTCTTGCGGATTAGGAAGTTGAACTTGAACTAGTTGCTCCACTTGATTCTTTAAAACTTTAATTTATGCCTTACTTTGCTTACATAAAGGCATTAGAATTTTCAATCATCTTCAAGAAATATTTCTCAAGTAAATATAATGTAGATGGGGAAGAATTTTGAGATTGAGAAGTCTTTTGAAAATTTAAAGATCTGAAATGTTGATGTTGTTGTGGCAGAATTTGATAGACTCCTCTTTGTTGTCCTCCTTTGGTATTTGAATTGTCACTCCAAGAAAAATTTGGATGGTTCATTTACCCTAGATTATAAGTGTTGGAGAATGGGTTGTTTTTGTTATTGCCTTGTTGAAAATTCTCTACAAAATTAACATTGTTAGATTCACTAGATTTAGCAAAAGGATTTTCTACCTGACAATTAACACTTTCATGATTATCCCTACAATATTCACAACAATTAAAATTAGAAATATTAAAAATATTATTTAAATTGTTGGAACTCAAGGTCTCAAGTTGCTTTGTGAGATTTGCAACTTGAGTACTTAATTTTGCTATGACATCCTCTTCTTGGACAGCCATGGTCTTTTTGGAATTTTGACTACTCTTAATCGCCCTTTGCAAATTATTGATAGCCATCTCTTCCAACAGCTTGTATGCATTCTCATAAGATTTATTTAACAAAGTGCACTTACAGTTGCATCCACATTATTCCATGTTATATAATTCAACCCATTATAAAAAGTTTGGACTTGACTCCATTTGGGCATCTCATGATGTGGGCACTTTCTAAGTAATTCTTTCACCATTTCCCAAGCCTCATATAATGACTTTCCATCAAATTGGTAAAAAGTATTAATTTCATTCTTAAGCTTGGCAGTTTTAATAGGTGTAAAAAATTTATTCAAGAATTTAAAAGCTAAATCATCCCAAGAGGTAATACTCCCTGGAGGTTAAGATTGCAAGCAACACTTAGCTCTATCTTTTAAGGTAAAATGAAACAACCTAAGCCTAACATCGTCCTCATTGATTCTATTATACTTCACTAACTCACATACATCATAGAAATTTGATATATATTGATTAGGATCCTCACTAGGGAACTCTCCAAATTGATAATTACTAATCATAGACATTGTAATAAGTTTGACATCAAAACTAGGGGCATCAATGTGTGGTCTTCTAATACATGATATATACTCAATTCTTCTAAGTAAAGCATAATCCCTAATGTTCTTATAACCCTGATTATTAGAAACTTGAGGAATTACTGGGTTATCTTGATTTTCCATAGTATCTTTCATTTCAATATTTCTAAATAAATTTTTTCTAACTTTGCTCCTCCTTAAAATCTTCAAATTCCTCTCAGAAAGTTCACTATCAGTTGGCAAACTCATAAACCAAATTAACAAAAATTAAAACTAGAAAAGCAAATAAAAAACAAAAATTTAAACTAATAAAAATAAAAGTCCAGCAACTAAAATTAAAGCTAAAAATCAATTTAGAGAAACTAAGAAAGTTCAAAAGATTAAATCTAATTGCCAACTAATTAAAACTCAATGTAAACACGAACCTAGTGCAAAATAAATCTAAAAATAGAAAATACATCAAGCTAAAAACAAAAAACAAAAGTGCAGTAAAAAATTTTCAATTTTCAGATTTTTTTTACAGAGAAAATTTAATCAACAAACAACTATACAAAAACTCAAAATTCAGAAAATAGAATCCTAAAACCCGAAAACTACTAATAATGCAACAACTATATATTTTTTTAAACCGAAAACAATTAAAAACCTAAACACAAAAAAAAATTAATTCAACTAGAAATTAAATCTACTTAGGTACTTTGATTTTCTCCTTTTTCAACCTCTAATTGAATTGCTTTGGATCCAAAAAAGATTTCCAATTGTTGTTCTTCAATGGCTAAAACCAAATCTACAAAAAGAAAAAAAAAATTAAGCTAAAAATAGAAATGTAATCAACAATAAAATTAAATCAACACTAGAAAATATTATTCCCCAGAAACTGTACCAAAAACTTGTTGTGGTGTAAATTAGATTACTCACAAATGCAAAAATTAACAAATAATAAAGTATTTTTTTTGGAGAAAACCGAATATCAATCCCAAGAGGAATAATATCTCTAAAGTTTGAAAGTAAATTTTATTGCTAATTAAATTAAAAAAAAATTAAAAGAGTGACCAATAATTATACACTTAGTTGGAGAGTTATGATATGGCAATCCCAATAATTCATACTTAGGTGGCATCCTAGTTGGCAAATACACTTTCATTTTAATCTTCTATGTTCATTAGGCAAATTCCAAGTAGAATTTGGATGACCAAATGAACCCTAAATTTACTGGTTCTAGTTGAAAAAGTAAGGTCTATGTCTTAGCTTTCCATGAATATCTAGATCTCACATAATGGATACTAGCAAGGAACTCAAATAGCAATTTTTCCATATGAGTGTAAGTCTGTAGCCACTGCAAGAAATGTTCATATTTAAAATCAAATTGGTACTGATAGGATGATCCAATTGAAATGAAACTTTACAAAATCGATCCTTGATGAGTCAAGAATCATTAACAACTAAAATCACACAGAAATTCCATGTGTAGTTCCATATATGATTTATTCAATAAATGTTGCATAGAAAAAACAGCAAATTTCAACATTTGTTCTTCTTTATCTAAAAATAGAAAAATACAGCAAATTAGTATTTTTCAATAACAATTAACTCAAAACTAGCAAAAACAAAACATAAACTATTTTATAAAAACAATTAGAAGCCTATATAGTAGACATTATAGTTTCAACAACTTTAATTGGTAAAATGGATCCTCATGGTGGATCGACATCTAGTAGACATTTTATTTCCCTTGATAGGAAGTAGCATCATGATTTAATTGTTAATAACTATTGCAAAGATGAGAACTCAAAGTATACATCAAAACATTTTAGATGTAAATTTCGAATGGATGAGGAATTATTAAAATGCATCTCACAAGTTGTGAAAAATAATGATGATTATTTACACAAACAAATTGATGGTTGGGAAGGTTGGGTTGAGTCCTTTACAAAAAATGATAGCTGCAGTGTGGAAGCCTGCATATGGATGTCCAGTCGATGTGCTTGACGAATATGTACAACTTGGATAGAGCACTACAATTGAAAGCTTAAAGAGCTTTTGTGATGCTATAATTAAATAAAAATATTTTAAAAAAACAAACAAAGATGATCTTGCAAGGCTACTACAAGAAAATGAGGGTCGAGGATTTCCAGGTATGCTTCAGAATCTAGATTGTATGCATTGACATTGAAAAAAAGTTGTCCCATAACTTGGGATGTTACATATATTAATGATTTTATAAGAGTTTCTACTCTAATTTTAAAGATTGTAGCTTCACATAATTTATGGATTTGGCATGGCCAATACTAATAACAATAACATTGTTTTAAATAGATCTCTATTATTTGATGATCTTATTAAGGATGTTGCACCGCCTTGCAATTTTGTACTACAAGGCCACTACTATAGTATGAGCTTTTACCTTTCTAATGGAATTTACACACAATATGCTGCTTTAATTCAAACAAATTTTGAACCATCTTTTATGAAACAAAAATTATTTGCCACATATTAGGAAGCTATCAGAAAGGATATGGGAAAGGCATTTGAAGTATTGCAAAGTAGGTGACATATTGTCAAAGGTCCATTATGCATGTGGAATACAAATGATCTTGGAAAAATAATGAAGACATGAATTGTCTTACATAACATGATCATTGAGAGTGAGCATAATGAAAGAATCAATCTTGAAAGTTTGCAGCCTCATGGAGACGAAATCGTTGCAGATTTTCATCTAGAGAATGATTATACTTTTTTGTCTCAAGTATAATTAACCGAATGAAACAAGTCTAAGACAAAAATAAGGTGCACAAAGATTTAAAGATCGATTTCATCAATCACTTGTGAGATTTATATGATGGTCAACAAGTTAATTGATATTTAAGTTCAAACTCAAGCTCTCAAAAAAACAATAGTTACATTTCATATTCACCATCCTATTTTTATTTTTGTCTTCCATAAAATGATGATATTCATTTGTAATTTTGGTACTTGAGTTTTCTAGAAATTTGAATACTTTTTATATGCTCTTTTGTTTGACTTCCCGCAATTAGTTGTTGACTCTAGTATTTTTTTTTTTGCAGCAAATCAACAAATAAAAAAAAAAAATGAAGAGTTTCTGTATATATAAGAAAAAGAATTAAGAGAGAACAAAATTTTTAAGCTGGTGATTAGTAATTAATATAAACTTAATACATCCATAAAAATTATTATTCACAGAATCCAAGAATGAAATATATGTTCCATAAATTGTTTAAAGCATCAACCATTACCATTTCTTCATTTAATCTCCATACATCCTTCTTTTCCTGGTGGCCATACAACTCCATAAGAATTAACACCTTCAAATGCAATATTATCTATGAGAGAACCATCTTCTTCATTAGAAAAAGACCCATGTTGTTGGTGCCAATTGGGATGGGCTTTTAATGCCATCTGATTTTTGTTTGCTTGATTTATTTCTATTAGAAAGCCCATTTGAACACCATTTTGAATTCTTTGTCATGATCTCCCAACAATTATCATATTTGAATAGTTTACTATTGTTAAGATCGTGATACATTCACATTGCATCTCATTACTACAAAAAAAAAAAAAAACACAAAAATGATAGTAATGAAGAATTAGTTATTTAAAAATAAAAATGAAAATACTTAATGTTACAGCTTATATCAACAATTAAAAAAACTATAAAAAAATTATCATATCTTCAAGGGTTGTTCCACTTTGTGGATGTCTTTTTAGTATCTTATATAATCCATGAAATTTGTTAACTGTGGCCAATATTTTTCGCCAACAATGTCTTAAGCTATTAGTGTTTTGAACATTATCTTCCACACCTATATTCTCCTTCTAAAGATGAAAAAACATAATTTTTCTATTCTGACTATTAACAATATTATAATTAGCAAAAACATATAACCATGCATTTTTCATTGCAACATCTTCTACTTTAGCTAATTTTTTGTTGCCAAGTGAAGTTTAAGAGTTATTGGGCTTTTGGGTGGCTCTGATTTTCTTTTTGGATCCTTTGGGTGCATTAGAAGTTTGAGTGTCAAATGGACAATTAAGAGCATCCAATCAACCTTGGTAGAGGAATCAAGGAATATATGAAATATTCATTGGATTGTGACTAAACAACCCTCAGAATTGGTTTCCAATAGTAGATGAGAAAATTGGTTTGGAAATTGATTTGGCATAGTAGCGTGTGGCAAAGAATTATGTACATGAAATTGAAATTGGTTTGGATATTTACATGTTGAATATCGAGTGAATGTGAGCATGATAAATTATTAAAATATTGTCAAAATCCATAGGAAAAGTATTTATGCCTACACAAAATGAGCACTATATAATTGTAATGTAATTATAGAATTATTGGTTGAAGTAAATAACAAATGCATGAACTATGAAGTTAAAAATATAAGTAAGTTTTGCTTGAACTATGAACTATAGAAATCCAAGAATTTAATAAATAAAAGCATTAGTGGGGTAAGTTTTGCTTGTGATTAATTAAAGTATCATAAATATATCACATATTGATAATGACACTGCATTGCATAAATTCTTACACCATGGTATTCACAAGATGTTTATGTGCATAAATAACTTAAATTAGAAATACTTGACCTAAAATGAAAAAATATATAAATATATACACAAACACAAATATGCAAAGCTATACCATAGAAAAAAAGAAAAAGAAAAAGCAAAGGCTCACATACTAGATGTTAGTTTCTGTCATATTTCTTCCATTTAAAATAAATCCTTTGTATCTTTTTTTCTCCTCTCTCTCCTTTTTTGGTTTTAACTTTTGGATTTTTTTCCATGACTATCCCTTTCATTTTTCATTATTCTACAACTTGATCTTTCATTGCCTTGCCACTCCCTCTAAAAAAAAGAAGAAGTAAGAATTAAAATTTAAAACCCTCTAGTTACATTACAAGCCTTTAAATTTGTCTATTTCTTCAGCTCTATTTACTAATCTTAAATTAACAGCATAGTTTATATAAAGTAGAAGCTATGAAGTAAAGAGTAAAGAATTGTGATTGCAATTTTTTCACCAGCACCAAGCCCTGTTAAGATTGGCTTGTAAAAGAACAAAAATGAGGTTTGAAACCCTAATGGCACCAGTGTGGAACCTACCAAAGGGACTCCAACACTCAAGTCAGTATATCTAACCGGGAATGTTTTTATGAATTTTTGTAAGTCAAAAGTTTACAAAAATAATCCTTTACCTTTTCTCCCATTCTCCTATTTATAGGTCTTACACAAGGATGTGTCGCAGTTTGTAACTGTCCTTGGCTTTATTATGGACATCGTGCTTGGTTACTTTCTCTAACCCAAATCCTGGCAGTGTCTCTTCGATTAAAAAAATCAGCTTAGTCATCAGGTCATTACTCCCTATCCATCCACGTGTCGAGCGAGAACAAATTCCAATTTGAAATGATTGCTTTAACTAAAACACCTCATTTTACACGCTAACACAATCGATCTCAAATGCCCATTGTTGATCTCAATATCCCTGATTCGATTTGAACAGTACAATCACCTATATAAATCGTCCTCTTTTTCTTTTCTTCTTTTTAGTCTTCTTCCTCCTTCGAAAACCCCCAAACAGTGAACAAGAGACTCTGCAACCTTACTCCTCTCTTAACTCTCCTTTGCAACCCTTTCCATCTTGCTTGTCTCACTCTCTTTTTGCTCTCCTTTTGCACCTAAAATCTCTTGTTCCCAAAAACTTGGTTCTCCATTACGAATGATGCTCATCCCAACTGTGAATGAGTCCTCTCATTTTTGAAAATGTCCTTTACTTTTTCGCTGCACTTCATTGAACTCCGGATAGTTTTCTTCTCTATTTCAATCTGTTTTTCCTAATTCCAAATACAAATTTTTTTTTTCGTATCTCTCTTCTTCAAATCCTTTCTCAAGTCAACATAGGTTTTATTTTATTTTATTTTTTATTATAACAAATGTCCTCCCATTCTTTTGACTTTTCTAAAGACTCTCTCCATGACTTGATGAGGAAAGGCTCATGCTCTCTCATCGAATTTCTATGGATGAGTCTAATGAACTAAGGGGTTTATTAGAATCTGGATCCCCCAAAACCTCCAAACCCTCAAACCTTTTAGCCGAACCTTCTGCCAACATTCTTTCTTCCTTTTGACTTTCCCATGATTCTACCGAGGACATCAGTTCACAGCAGCAACTAATGGTTGCCTCCACTTCTTCCCCTGATCCACTTAGGTTTAAAAGCTCTCTACTTATCGTAGGAAAGGTTAACCAAGATGGAGTCTACCTACATGCTCTCTGACCATTAACTCCCATTATGATTTATAGGAGATCTTGAACAATTTCCCTTATCTTCGAAATGTCATTTTTGGCTTTCCATAATTCAAAGAGTGAGTTCTTTCTGTCGAAGAGGGATTTATTTATTTTTATGAACTTCTCTTAAACCTTTGTCTCTGTTTCCCCATACATCCATCCATCCAAGAATTCCTCTCTTACTTTGACCTAACTCTCACTCAGCTCATGCCCAACTATTGGAGAACTATCCTTGGACTTGTTGTCTTGTCTGAGATCCACCATTTTGTCATAACCCCCAGCCTTATCCTTCATTACTACATGCTAATAGAGAACAACAAAGAATCTGGTTGCTTGACCCTCGTTCCCCAAAGAATGAACTTATCCTTGACACTTTCTCTTATGACAAAGGTTGGAAGAGTAGTTTTTTTTACTTTAAAGGGGCTTGCGGATTCCCAAAAGTTGAAGACCACACTACAAACTCCCAAATATTCAACATTAGGAATAATTGGAATTTTGAATTCAACAAGAATTATCTTTTTCCCTCTACTTACTTTAAATTTACAATTCATTAATGCTTTTCACTTTTTAGATCGTCATCTCAACAAAATTCTAGACTGGTTGACCTCAGATGAGAAAAGATCGATTGAGATCCTTAGTCAACTTCAAGACCTCAGCCTCAAGTCGATTTTGACTCCTGAGGTCTTTGTTGAAGTACGGATTCGCTTAGCATTAGAATCAATTCCAACAGGTATTCTAATTCCGAACTCCATTAAATTAGTGGTCTCCAAAATTGATTTTTTAAAATTTTATGCCCCAAAGTGTTTCAGACCAATTCCTGACGCTTAGACTCAAATGTGGCCAAACTTAGATTTGAAGCTTGTCGAAGCTATGGAAAAGATGAAAATCAACTCTTGCTAGGCTCACAGTCGAGGAATCTTGGAAGAAACTGTAAAAACTCGAGGCAAAGAGAGAAAAGAAAAGAAAAATCATTGAAGCCTAAGTGACTGAACCCACTCAACCACTCGTGGTTCCTTAAAAATCTTTGGCTCCTCAGAAAGAAAAATTCTTGGTGCGTCAAGACAAAAGCAAAGACCTAGAAGTCAGGTCTGAAGCAATTGGCCTCCATGTGCCTCAACCCAAACTATTAGCAAACAAAGGTTGAAGTGTTTCTATCACCCACTCTGAGGTGCAAAGCAGAGTACAGCTAAACTTCCCCCCAATATTTCCTTTTAGAAGTCTCGACCTAACACGTTTTGATTAATGGTGAAATCTCTATCCCCTGTTGATATCGATTTAACCAACAGAACATCAATCTTCTTAACTAAAGAATATGTAATGATGTGCTTCATGGTAAGTTACTTAACCCATCTACACTCTTTCTTTTATCCCAACCTTCATACTTTGTTATCCTTTTTCTTTGCACATTTGGAGGCTTGCCAAAATTTAATCCTGGCAGAAAAGAAACAACTAGAGACCTTAAAAAAGGCTGAAGTTGTGAGGACTGAGAATGATAAGCTGGCTGTTGAAAAAGAGAGCCTCCTCCAGAAGGTAAAAGAGTAGAATGCATACTTTGAGGAATTAAACAAGACCCATGGAACTCTCCAGACCATCCGAGGCCTTCTCACTAAGCAAGATTTACGCTAAAAGAAGCAGTTGGGATCATCACTGGGTCAGAAGCTTGAGTGGAAGGAAAAGGAGAAAAATTGGCTCGGACAATTTTTTCTCTTTTTCCTTCCATTCTCAACTCCTTCCGAGGTGAATTAAAAAAAGTGGTCTCCAAGAGAAAGAAATGTTAGAAGTTTGAGAAATTGCTAAAGAAACAAATGTTGAAATGCAAAAAGCTGATCAAAAGAAACTCATGGATCCATTCTGCTCAAGGATACCATGATGCCAAGGTGAAGCATCATGTTGTTGAGACTCAACTGTTTGAGCCTAGCAACAATGAGAGAAAATCTTTCAAAGTGGAAGATATCTCTTCAGATTAAAGGGGCGTGTCCAAGAGTTATGATGATAAAGCTTGCATCCAGCTTCAAATTTTCTGTGAAACTTTTGCTCGACCTCCTCGCTCCGAAGAGCCTACTACTAGTGAAGAAAACCCAAGTCTTCCAACTAAGTCTGAAGCCATTTTTATAGTTGAGGATTAGTTTGGATTTCATTTATTTTTTTCTTAAAAATATAAATGTAATCATGGCTTGGCTGCTTTTTAATGAAAAGGAAAAACAACTTCTTCTTTGTTCAGTTTATATTTTACATACCTCTTAATACAACATTTGTCCGAAGCATACTTAGTAACTTTTAAATAAGTTAACCCTAGTAAATGATTAAACCTTAAACTTTTAATCTTGAGTTAAGAATCAAAATGTATAATTTAATTTGAACCCATAGTTTAGAAAATTTTAGTTGTGCTCCATGCATTGGGCAAAGGTTGAGAAACATTTATTTCTAACAGTTTGGGAAACACCATTTCCGAACCTTTAATTGTTTCAGGGGTATCACGAGTTGAACCTGTTAGTATGGGTTAAGCCATTTATGTTTAGGCTAAAGACTTATTCATTTAGGTCTTCGGATTTCTTATGAAACAAAATTTCAATTGCTGATTATAAGAATCTGCAAGATTTTATCCCTCAATCACAAGATCGTAACAACAAATATCAATTTCATCAAAATATCAATGTAAATAGCCCTACCCCTTCCCCAATAATATAGGGAATATAAATTGAATAACACTATTAAACAACGAAATAAGTTGGATGAAAAACTCGCAAGTGTTCAAAAATTCCAACTTCTCAGAATGTCTTTGCCTTTTCCATCTTGAAGCTTGTGAGTTCCTAGCCAAAGGATGGAAGTGGCTAAGTAAGGTCCTACCCAATTTGGTCCAAGCTTCCCTGCATTAATTTCTTGTGTATTTTGAGATACTTTTCGTAAAACAAGGTCTGCCACTTTGAAACACCAAGGACGAACTGTGTTGTTGTAATGTTGTGCTGCCAACTATAGGTATTGAAAAGGTGAATCGCTACAGGTTCCCTTTTCTCCTCGGCTTCATCAAGAACTTGATTTAACATTTGGTCATTAAAATGTAAGAGATCTCCTCCAATTGGATTGTAAGTTCGGAAACTTCTGCTCGTATAATTGCCTTTGTCCAATAGTCCAAAGAAAATGGAGTTGCATTTGTAGGTTCTCTAATGGTAGTCATGTATGCCCATAATACCTCTGGTAACTCCTCAGCCCACTTCCCATTTCAATCCTCGAACCTCTTATTTAAAGTGTTTTAAGATTTTTTTATTCGTTGCTTTGGCTTGTTCATTACCCTGGAAATGTCTCGACGTAGAATAACAAATTCTAAATTTTTTGAACTTTTGACTAGTAAACTGAGACCCATTATCCGCCACAATAATATGAGGTAAACCGTTTCCACCATCACCTTTTATGCAAATCCCAGACCTACACATTTTAGCAAAGGTCATGAGAAAGACCTTCAATACAACTTTCCTCCAAATATACAGTAACGTGCTGCATTTGACTAAGCTTTCTAGCCTCAAATTTATCCCTCGTACATTTTCCTTCCATGATGTAAGCCATATTTCCTAAATCAATTTGAATATTCTACTTGAACATTGTTGACCTCAAGCAATATTATGCTTCGTTCTCCCAAAATAGCCACAAGTATTATCCATTTTCCTAACCATATTTACGTTAGAAGCTACATTTGCCAATGCATCAGCATGACTATTCTTTGACCTTAGCAATTGTTGCAACTCTATCGCCTTGAACCTTGTCATCAACTTTTTTGCTTTTTTTAAGTATGATGACAAAGTTGGGTCTTTTGCCAGATACGTTCCTTACACTTGATTGACTACTAATTAAGAATCATTGAATACTTTTACAAAGTAGCTTATATTTGTTTAACTAGCTGCAGCCTTGCTAACAAAGCCTCATATTCTACCTCATTATTTGTTGTGGAGAAACCAAAATGTAATGAGTGTTCAAGCAAATCTCTAGCTGGTCTTTTCAACAGTATTCCTGCTTCTGATCCTTGGGCATTAGAAGATCCATCAACATTGTATCATTCCACTTCTTTTTTAGCCTCCTATCCCCCCACAATGAATTCAACTATAAAATTTTCCAGAACATGGGACTCGATGGAAGTCCGAGAAATGCAACATATATCATAGCCAGTCAAATTCATTGCCTATAACACCATATACCAATCTAGATCGGGTCAATGCATAATGGCTCAGAGTGGGTAAGCTATCACTACCTCTATTGTATGACTCTGGAAGTACATATTCAATCTTCTTGTTGAAATGATCAAAGAGTACAATAGCTTCTCTGAATAGGTGTACTTTGTCTCTACATCCTGCAACACTTTACTAACATAGGAATTAGATTCTGACCTCTTCCTTCTCTTCGACCTAGAACAAAACTAACGGCACTTTCTAAAACAGACAGATACAATTGCAGTATGTCCCTTTCTTTTAGCTTAATTAGAAGTGAAGGAGAACCCAAATACTTTTTCAGCTCTAGAAAGCTGCTTCGGACTCATCCATCCATTCAAAATTACTCTGTCCCTTTAAAAATTTGAAAAAATTATGGCATCATTTTGAAAACCTTGAGACGGACTAGCTTAAAGTTGCAATTCGTCCGTTCAACCTCTAAATATCCTTTTTACTTCGTGGAAATGGCATGTTGATCAGTGCTTGAATTTGATTCGGGTTCGCCTCAATTCTCCTTTTTGTGACCAAGTACCTTAAAAAATTACATGAAGATACTTTGAAGGTATACTTGGTGGGATTTAGCTTCATTTGATACTTTTCCAGTAACTCGAAAGCCAACTTTAAAGTGTTTAAGGTGATCTTCAACCTTCAAGGATTTGATCAACATATCATCATTGTAAACCTCTATAATCTTTCTAATCAAATCTTTGAACATTTGGTTTACTAGCCTCTAATACGTAGCTCTTTCATTTTTTAGTCCGAAGGGCATAACCTTATAACAATATGTCCCTTTTTCCATCATGAATGAAGTTTTTTCTTGGTCCAAGTGATGCATAAGAATTTGATTGTACCCTGAAAAAGCATCCAAAAAACTCATTACTTCATGCCCTACTGTTGTTTCTACAGGTTTATCAATGATTGGAAGAGGAAAACTATATTTCAGACAAGCTTTATTCAAATCCATGAAATCTACACAAACTGGATTCTTTTCATTTTTTTCTTGACGACAACAGTGTATGCCAACCATTCTAGATAATGCATAACTCGGATCATTTTACTTTCCATCGGCCTATCCACATCTTCATTAAATACCAGGTTCTTCTAAGGAGCAAACATCTTCCTCTTTTGCTTCACCGGTTTAAAACTCAGATCCACATTCAATTTATGTGTTATGACCTATGGATCAATTCCAGGAATATCACTTGTATTCCTTGCAAAGCAACTCATCTTCTCCTTGAAGAAAATTATTAATTCAACCTTCTTTTCCTCTGACAATCTAGACCCCACTCGGACTATCTTTTCAAGTTTTTCAGGATTCTATATGACCTCTTCTATGGAATCCATGTCATATATGAGCTCCATTGTGACCCTAAGGTCCTATAATTTCTATTTAGTCCTTGAAGACTTTGGCGTGTCCTTCACTGAAACCATAAAACATGTCTAAGTAGTCTTATGATCCTCTCTTAATACTTTTACCAAATCTTTGTTTAACAATTTAAGCAATTGTTGTAGAGATAATGTAACAACATCCATATGGTGAATCCATGGTTTCCCTAATATTGCATTGTAGGCCAAATCATTATCGACCACCATCATTGCACAAAAAACCATTTTTTCCTGTAGGGTAACTGGCATCACAATTTTTCCTATCACGGAGCTTCAAGTTCCATTGAATGCTATCAACCTGGTCGTTGATTTCTAAATTAAAGAGTCGTCATACTTCATCCTCCTTGGAGTTGCTAAGAAGAGGACTTTTACCAAAACTCACTTTACTAGAAAATTTGCAATGTGGAATCAGATAACCATAGCATCATCATGAGGGAAATGCAAACTCTGCCTATTTTCCTTGGCAAATAAGATTGGTAGGATGCCAAACTTTTTTTAACTGGTAGTCCTGAATATACTTTAGCTTATTGCATATACTTCCTTTTTGTTGCCGTCATTTCTTCTCCACTAGCCATATCCCCATGAATGCAATTTAGCTATTCTTCATTCACATCGAGTTCTCCCTCTACTCTAATTTCTTAGATCCAAAAGTTTATCAAAGACCCCTCTGTTCTAGTTACTGGTGCACCAATTTGCTTCTGTGTTGTATTTGACATCAACAAGAATTCCTTTAGGTAACCCATTCGAACTAAAGTCTCTACTTCAACTCTGAAAAACTTGCACTCCTCGGTTTCATGACCATAACCCTTATAAAAGGCACAAAACCTTCCCGAACTTCTAGCCCTCAAATATTCATTCAATTTCTGAGGCCATTTCATGAAATCTTTCTCTTTCAAATGTTTAACAATGTCACCTGCTAGAATACTAAAAAGATATTGACATCTGAGTTCCTTTGGACTTCCACTTTGCCTCGAGTACTATGGTAATGTGCATTTTCTAGGCAGAAAGTTTGGTTTCATTGCTGCTATGGACACTACTTGTGGACCCCATCTGTCCTCAAAACTATTTCCTCCAATGTCTGCTACAAAATTTATCACTTATTCGCGCCTCAAATCCCTTTCCTTTTCTATTTTGTCCCGTTCCAACTCTTTTTTTATGATAAAGTGTGAGAGAAGTTTTTTTCACCAATGAATAAAATAAAAGTCAATCCTTCAACAATCCTTTCCGAAATGCCTTTAACGCCACAAATTCATTACACCCCTGAATCTCAATTGCCTCACTATTAAACCGCTGAGTGTAAATCTTTAAACTTTTCCCTTCCTTTGAACGATGAAAAAGGGAAAATTGGTCTACTTCTTAAACTGGATACTCGATGCAAATTGGGCTTTAAAACTTATTTCTAGTTTGTTAAAGGACTGAATTGATCCTGATTGAAGACTATGGTACCAAGATAGTGCAGGTTCTATCAAACTTGTTGAAAAGAGTTTACACAACATAGCCTCCAGCTTATCCTCAAGAATTTCTAGGGTCATAATTGTGTCATGATACCTCACAATGTGATCCTTTGGATTAGTCATCCCATCAAACAACACAAAAGAAGGAAAACTAACCCTGGATGGTGGTGTAACCTTAATTATTCTTCTTTCTGATAGTGTTTGCACCAAACTCCATTCTTCACCCTCATTTTGACTACTCCTCATCTAGCTTTTCAATTTCTCTCGAACTACTTTGGTTATTTTGTCAGCCGTCCTATTTTTTTGTCCCTTTGGGTCCTAAATGCATGTACTAAAGACTCCACCTTTTCAGAATGATTAGGAACATTCTGGGCCTCTGTAACTAGATTACTTTTTTATCCTGTGTTCTTCGATTTTCCTTACTCGGATGTTCTTTCTTTAAGGAGATTTCCATTAGAATGTTTGCATGTGCCAAACCCGCTCGTGATTGGTATCCTTGGTGATGAGCAGGGTTAATTTGTGGGAACTGTGATGGATCCACAGTTCCTGCCACTGGAACCTAGTTCAGAAGAACTAAAACTTCTGGTTGAGTTGTCAGAACCGCTAGGGTGGTTAAAATTTGTTGAATAGGTAGTTTAACTTGCGTGGGTTGTTCGATCCACGCAAGAAATTAATCAAACTTTGAGTACAATTGTGAAATTATTAACTCTAAATTTTGAGACGTTCCTCTTAGCAGGTGGAATTTGAAGGTCCAACCATGGGAACTACTGATTCGTCTAGGTTTGACATCGAGTCACAATCACAAGAAAAAATTCAAGAAATAAAAAATCTAGAACTTGAAAAGAACTTTAACCAGGAAGTATAATCACGTGTAAGATGTGAAATACTCCCTGCATGGTGCTCCAAACTGTGATTGCAATTTTTCTGCCAACACCGAGCTCTGCTAAGATTGGCTTGTAAAAGAACAAAAATGAGGTTTGAAACCTTAATGGTACAGGTGTGGAACCAGCCAAAGAGACTCCAACACTCTTATCATTATATCTCACCATGAATGTTTTTATGGATTTTTGTAAATTAAAAGTTCAGAAAATAATCCCTTACCTCTTCTTTCCTTCTCTTATTTATAGGTCTTACATAAGGATGCATAGCAGTTTCTAACTATCCCTGGCTTCAATATGGACATCTTAGTTAGTTACTTTCTGTAACTGCTGTGGAATTACATCCGTTTAGAATGGTTACGGTTAACGTTTGTATTCCTGGTACGTGTTGGAATGCTTGGAATTCCACATTATAGTCTCAGGGCCTGTTGAATGTGTACCTTGTATTTTCTTAGTAGTAAATAAAAGGTATGTGATGCCTTATTGTTCCCTCGGAATCTTTATTGGTCCCTCGAACATCCAACTTCCACAAAGATCCATATGCCTGAGTTTTCCTTATGGCCTATGGTATTCTAACTGAACAACCCTCTGAATTATGTCTCGAAGCGATATTAAATAACTCTCATGGAGCCACCTAGACATTCAAAAAACCCTAAATCCGAACTCCCTTACTTGAAGTCCAAAGGATTTGTCCTCGGGTGCAAATATGGTTCACAAGAATCAATAAATTCTATTTGGTGTTAACCTGTGAGTGCAAATAAGTAAAGAGTAAAGATTGCAGTAGCTATATGGTCTTAACCTGTGGGTGTTCTTACACAAAACCATTAAATTCCCCAAATTTAAATCTCATGGCATATCAGATTCTTTAAAGCATTTTCTTACACACATTGCTTTCATATTTATAAATAAACATTTGAACATTCACTCTTCAAGTTCAATTCACATGAAAATGAATAAAAATATCTTTAAAAAGTATCATCATCAGTTAAGAGTATAATAGAGAAAACACCCCTTCTAACAAATCTCCAAGTTTCTTATTCGTGATTTTTTTTTGGCTTTCTACTTTTCTATTGTAGAATATTCAAATCAAACTAAAAAACTAATTTGTTGCCAAAAACCAAAAAAGAAATTAGTACTACTATACAATTACAAAGTCAACCCAATCCAAAGTTTCAATATATAGATTGAAAACACAAACACAACGAAAGGTTTTACTCACTATTGAAGGGTCCAGTTGCCGACGGTATACTGTTGTTCCCCAAGCTTTTCATTATTAAAGAACACATCCAATTACTAATAGGAAATTTATGGATATAGATGATAGATGTAAAGTATTGAGTCAGGCGTATTTCATCGAGCATTTTCTTACCGTTTGAGCGCCAACAAAAAGGAATAAGAAAGCTTGCGCATCCTATTTTTCATCGAAGACAATAATTTTCTTTGAGAGTTAAATAGACTAGAGTTTAAAGACTTTATGTATTCTCTTTGAGGATTTTAAACTGATATATAGGCTCAAGTTTCCTATTTAAGATAGCCTAGATTTTCCTATTATCACAGTATTTAGTTGCAACTGATATTTATCTCCTAACATTCCTTTTCAAGCCAAATGGGGATTCCCTTATATTGAGCTTGGATTGAAAAGTAGAAAATGAGGTGAATGAAGTACCTTTGTAAGAATATATGCTATTTGACTTGCAATAGGCATATTCCAAAGTTTTAGTTTATTTTCAATGCCTTCATACAGCTATCTCAATGTGCTTGGCTCTAGATGACCAGCACCTATATTATCACACCATAAAACTAGCCTTTCATTTAGTTTAACTTTTAACTCGCTTAACAAATATCATAAATAATTAATTTCTACAGCCTCATTAGCCAATGCCTTAAACTCTGACACTGTACTGGAACGGGCAACTACATGTTCCTTTTTTGAAAACCATGAAATAAGATTGTCTCTTCTGTAGATACAATAACCCCCCGGTAGATCGTAGATCATTGATACTAGAAGCCTAGTCAGAGAATGTATAGCCAAATAATGTTTTATGAGAAGAGCTTTTAATAAAAAGACCTAGATATCTAGTACCTTGTAAATATCTCAAATTTTCTTGCAAGTCATCCAATGCACATCAGTAAGACTTTGTAAAGCCCATATTTAAGTGTGCTTCATTGAAACAGTCTTCTCAAATTCTTGTCCTTTAATAAACAAAATTAGAATCAAACTCAACAATAGCATTATTGTCACTAGTAATATGATCTAAGAGATTTTTCTTTTAATTTTTTATTATTATCAAAGGTACATGTAAAATATCTCTAAGGATTATTTTACAATTTCTAGATAAACTAAAGAGGAACCTCTATTTTGACTAGAAAGATATTGTGTAACACACCCTAATTATGCTCTTTAAATCGAGCACAACTAAAATGGCTACCATCCAAGTACTTACAAAAAATGCAAAAAATTCAAAAACTTTTCAGAAGCTGATAAATGCGACGAAGTCCTAACTTTAAATGATAATTAATGCATCCAAATATAATTAAGGTAGTAAATACTTAATAAATGGAAGCAATTAATGCAAACTAAAAACTGAAATTCTTAAATAAACATTAACTCTTTCAGAACACTTATTTAGAGAAGAAGCTTAATAAATTATTATTATTTAGTTCTCAATGTGCTGCTCAGATTCTCCTCATGATCACAAAGCCATCCACAAGTTATTCCTTATCGTTATCTAAAAGAGTCAACATAAGAAGTAAGTTTACATATAAACTCAGTTTCTTCCAAGTAATAAAGAGTAAACATGCATATGTCTATGATTTAATAAACACAAACTATAAAAAAAGAATAAAAAAATGAACTTAACTTTCAAGTTATGCAATAGTTACTTAGTCATCATGCATAATAAAAGGAACTTAATTACTACAAGACATGAACATATTAAATTGTCTTATAAATAAATATAAAGTTTATTCGATAGTCATTTCCTTATTTTTGGAGCACATGAACTCATAAGGTTGGATTTTTCATATTTAGGTGTAAAACACCCCTTATCTTATCATGCTTAGGTGCAAAAACACTCTTATTTTAATGCTTAGGTGTAAGAACATCATTTATCTTAGTGCGCTCGACTATTCATATTCAGGTGCAAAGCACCAATGGCCGCCCATAACCAAATTAGACACAATACCGAAATTTCATGTCTTGTGCTCTTGTTTATTATTATCGTATCTTAATTACCAACTAATTAAAGCATTTGTTTACTACGGTAACAAAGAACATAATAAATCATAAAAGCATAATTTTACTAAAAGACAATAAACCAAAACATACTTACAAACTGAATCTTTCATAGGTTCATCAAGATTCGCATAATAATACACCAAGCATTATTATATATATTTTAGTGAAACTTTCAAGATCATTAATTAACATAATAAAAAAACTAATTATTTATTTTTAAGCTAAGAAAATCTCAATAACATATCGAAACCAACTTAACATTCTAATGGACAGAATCTAGAAAACAGCGAACATGCTCCCCTCGAATAGTAATTAAAGACAAAATAAAAATGAACAGGACTTGAAATTTTTAATATAAAGTACTAGACATACAAAGGAAAATAAAATATTAAAGCTTAACTCGTTTGGAGTTTGTTTGATATGTTAATAAAATAAAATAAGAACTAGTTTTTGACAATGTTGCAAAAATCCTATGAACTTTTGTAAATTCCGAAAAAAAATTATAATTAATATACAAAGCCAATTTTAATTATCTTTACAACTAATAAAACATATGAAAGTCTATTTTCCAAAACTAAAAATCCCATAGATTAGTAAGAACTTTTAAACTTTCCAAAATTTAAGAATTACAGAACAAGTTTGTATGAGATAGCATAATATGGTCAACTTTGAAATATCATTAAATCTAGAAAAATCATTTTGATATTCTGTAAGGTAGAGATTTCTCTGTGAAAAGTCTATTTTCCAAGGTAAATTTAGTTTTGATAAACAATTTATTAAGGTGTCAAAAAAGTGGTTCTAAGAGATATTGGTCAGCATAAACATAAAAAAGAATTTTACTATACTAATCAACAACCTCAATAATCAATTATAAAATAACATTATACAACTTAATCTCACATATGTCATGTCCAGAGTCATAAAAATGCAGTTATGAGAATTCAAACATTAAACAATCGACAACGATAAATATATACCACAATCTAAATCCTAACTACCTTTTAGGACAAGGGGGTGAGCTTGAATCTCTCAAAAGCTCATTGCTTAAATTGATTCTCCTCTTAAAAACTAAACAAGATAATCAGAAAATAACATATTACCTTTTAGCTATTACTTTATTAATAAAAACAACAATTAAAAAGAATAAAAAACGAACAACAATTAAAAAGAATTAAAAAAGAACAACAATTGAAAAGAATCACAATCTTACCTCGTATGTCCAACTTCTAAGGTTCCGTCTTAATTTCTCAAAACTATCGATCATACAATTTTCATTCTCTCCCACCATTTCTATTTATCTCTCTCATGCCCCATATCCCTTCTTATATAGACTAGAATGGTAGGAAAGAAAAATAATTGAAACGGAGACCAAATAAGGTTTCTAAATTCTAATATGGCTATAATTAAAACAAATTTAACCCATAAAATGACTTTAGAAAAGAAAACAGGCAAAGACATCCCAGCTAGGCTAGCACCCCTCAAACTTGCCCCTTCTCCAAGCCGTATAAAATAAATAAATAAATAAAAAGAGTAATACAAGCCCAAATCCAAATACAAACTGTATGGGTCGAACATAAAATATAATGTAAAACCACTGACCTCATTAAAACCTTCAAGCAGAAAAAACCCCAAGGAGGAAACCTGCTAGAAGGAAAAAGAGTACCAGCTTCCTAACAAAAACCAAAAACAAAAAATCCAAAACTGACCAGAAACCCCTATTAACAAAACAAGAAATTATTGAGCCCCGAAAGATCATCTTGATGTGCATAAACATAGAAACCCAATATAGCCCAGCTCTAAAAATTGAAGTATCTAAAACTTTTTTTTAGATAATATATGTGCAACCCTATTACCCTCTCTATAAATGTGAGTATCCTTGAAATTAATAGAAATGATATATTACATACAATTCCAAACCTAGCAAAAAACTTCCAAAGAATCCTTGCCTCCTGAGTAGAAAACAACTACACCACATAGCGCAAATCACACTCGAGCCAAAGCTGAGTCCACGAATAACCTTTAGCCAACTCAATAGCATGGAGAGCTGCAGCAAGTTTAGCTTCATGAGCATGCACATGACCAAGAAAGATAGCAAGCACCTCCTAACAAAATCCCTACTATTGGGAAAAATACCACCACCTCTTACTAAACCCGTCGAACCTATAGCAGCACCATCAGTGTTAACCTTCTACCAACCAGAAGGGGAAGAGATCATAGTACTGGAATGATGCGTGGATCCCTAGGCAAAGACGGCTTCACACCCAAAGATCCAAGAATACATAAATCTTGCACTTTTTTATGCTTCTCACCATTTTGCAAAAGATTACCTTCAAGAACCACAAAAGAAATCATAACAAAAGCCCTGACAACTAGAACAAACTTATTCTGAAAAAATATACTGATTCCAAACATACCAAGCATGTAATAAATTTGTAATCTGATTATTAAGATTGAATGAAAAAAAAAAAAAAAAAAAAAAAAAAAAAGCTCAATAGGATTGTCTAATTCTGGAAAAGAAACTTGAAACCTCACCTCAAAAATACCCTATAATGCCTTAGCATACGGACAAGCTAGAAACAAATGCCCAATAGAATCTAAATCAATTTTACAAAGATTACAACGAGAAGCCATAGCAAAACCTCTACGACATAAAACATCATCCATTGGCAGCTTCCCATTAAAAACCTGCCAACACAATAAGGCATGAGTGGGAGGAATAAAAAATTTCTAAAGATACTTACACCAAGGAACCAGTTGTTTCAAATTAGCCAAAACCAAATACATACCTTTACAAGTAACATCTTCATAAGCCAAGAGCCCCCAAATAAGCCTATCTGAATCCTGCAGATTAACATTATATTTTCAGATACGGTCAACAAGACCTGGGAAGCTAACTTCAAAACCCAAAGGAAAAACCTAATTTCCCATAGAATCCAAACAATCTGAGACCTTTAAAATATTATTAAAACTAATTTGAGTAATAAAGGGTAAACAATATTTAGTTTCCAAACGTCAATTATGTCAAACTGTAAGTTAATAATTAAGGATGTTAAAATCCTAAATGCTTGCTATTTAATACAAACAAATCACCAAAATTAAGAAAATTGGCATAAGACTATTTTACCCCTATTTTATATTTAAAAGGTGAGAGCAAAATTGTCTTTTTCAAATATTACAAAATTGGAATCTTACACCTTTGACCATTACCAATAATTAATTTCTCAACCCCAGAATATTCATTTTTACTATTAATATTATTCTGATCACTGGTAATTAACATGGTTAGTGTGTCCATGAGCACTCATGATTTTGAAGTATTTCTAGTGACATGTAGTAGGCAGAGGTATTAGTATTATTGTTGTCATTCGGTGGTTGGAAATCAAATATAAACCTGTGTCAGCATTTTGCCACCCAACCTTTTTGCAAAGTTGATAGATCAGCTTTTATCCAAAATTGGAGCGTCCGCTTGCACTTCCTCCCCTACCTCGTCCCCTTCCACCTTTGGTTGAGTCTCACCTCACTAATCCATGGACATATATAGGGTATAATCTCAGCTGGTTAAGCATTCTCGATCCTCATTACTTGATTCATCAGTAATGCTTGAACTTCTTCTATACTCAGGAAGGTTAGATTTGTGTTTATGTAAACAACGACCGATACCTTGTCATATTCGAAAACACTCCTTGAAGAAGATGCATGATAAAGTCCTCATTAGAGACGGGATAACCGACCTTTGATGCATGAATAATATGATGTCATGGTCATGGCTTGTTTCTTGGTTGATTGAGCTTGAAGCTTGAGCTGCATAAGCTTAGCTTTGAACTGATTTCCAAAGAGTTTACCTAGAGAAGTCCACACAAAGAGTTTACCTAGAGCTTATAAGATTATATAGGAAACCGATATCAATATTATCTCATTATCACAATATTTAGCTGTACCTAATATTTATCTCTTCACAGGGTTTCCTTATGTATTGAGGTTTGGCTAGATAAAAAATTCCAGTCCATATGAGAAATTCCAAAGTAACTTGTTTCCATAGTCACTGAATTCTCTCCTCTATGTGGACATAGATCTGGTTATAGGTCGAACTGTCTAATTTCTAGTGTCTTTTGTCTTATACTAGTTTGTTTTTTCCTATCAATCTAGAGATGCACAATCCAGAGGTTGCTAGTTTTTCTTCATAGGCATTGAAAAGTCGCATTAGGACTTGCGCATTATCAATTGCACGGTTCCGCACCCAACAAATAGTATAGTATAAACCAAAGTGGAATTGCAAAATTCCAATAGATTTAACAATTAATTATATTATGGAACTAATAAATAGCCAGAACTTAGTCACGATGCAACTCCAAAACACTTTGTCATTCTCAGTATCCTCATCAAAATGTTCACTGCCCCTCCATTCCCATCCTAGCGTTATTACATTTACATAACCTTCACAACTTTATCCTTGTCATTTACAATCATATAATCAGATTGACTGTTAGATACCAAAAAAATCCAAACACAAATGTCCCCTAAATTTTCAAAAATATTATTCATCACAACTAGTATAGGAAAAATGCTAGAGGTATCAATTAAATCTATTGAGATGTATTTCATATGTCATCTGACAATATTTAATTCACTTATATTTAGTTACACTTATTCTTTCAAAGATTAACTTATCTTTACACATTTAGTGATGGGTTTCATACATATATTATGGGTTTTTTCCAAAATATTAAAAAATCTAAGGTTTGGGATGACATAATTGTCATATAAGTAGTTATGCAATCAATAAATATTAAATATAATATGCAGTAATAAATAGTAAGGATATTTTGCACTAATATCTGTTAAAATTTATCTGATTTTATACTTTATTTATAATATTTAAAAATTAGCATATGAATCCCCTTAACATAGTTTATTTTTGACTATTACAAGGCACTTAACTATAACAAAAACACTAATAGGAAACGTAAATATGGTATCACAAAATGTAAACGCATAAAGTTTTTATGTTGCTGAATCCAATGCCACTGATGGTGGAAAAAATTAGCGACACAGAAAGAGTGTTGCAAATTTTTCCATAACAACAACGGTAAGAGTTTATCGCCATTGTTGAAACAGCAGCGACGCAAAAAAAAAATTGTTGCTGTTTTGGATGCTCATAGCCTTGTCTAAAACCAGAAATTAAATAAAGAAATAAATATGTATTATATAATAAATTAAAAAAAAAGTATTTAGTGACGAAATTGGTCGCTAAATATTCCTTGATTTACAGTGCCAAGCGCACATTGCATCTCTAAATAAGGAATATTTAGCGATGAAGATTGTCACCGTTGGGGAACTTTTTAGTGATGATTATCATCAATATTGGTTTGTTTCTATTTTCGTCGCAGTTAATTTACTATTTTTGTCACTGAAATTATTTTTTATTATATTTAATTTAATTTATTTCTTTTAAAAATTAAAATGAAATTTAATTTATACCATGTTGCAATTAAATATAATAGTGTTTTCATTGATTGCTTCAATTTAAAACATAATATGCTATTGTACTTAATTTGGAATTACAATAGGAGGAAAAGTAGTTGCCCATTATGCACTAAAGTGATCCACATACTCTTGGATCTAAGTTATATCTTTAAATTGCACACGCACTAAATAATTAATTCAATTAAGTATTTAATTAACAATTTGTATTAAATCGATCTAAAATATAACTGATATGGAAAAAATGTCATTAATATATTATTACCATTTATGATATGTTGTCTTGGCATACATTATTTACTATGATGTTCCTCATGATCATCACATAGTATCCAAACTCGAAATTTTATGTTTGCTTTACCGTCTATACAAATATTTAAAAAAATGTTAAATTATTATATATAAAATCAAAATACATTTAACCATACATTAAATAATATATCCATAAATGAATATATATTTATATGTATTATATAAATGTACCTTTTCTTTTCATGTACCTTTTCTATTGTCGTCGGTTGTATAGTTCCAAGCATGAATGTCATGTACATTAAGCACACAATATATCTATTCAACTCAAATAATATCAAACTTAAATATTAATTATTAAATTTAATCAAATCAAAGACTAAGTTATATTAATTTGGACTTACCTATCCAGCAAACACCTAAAATCACTACGCACCATTTTTATTTGGAAGCAAATCATAAAACTAGATAGTGCCTAGGTATGAGTAAAAAATATCCAACATCCAATGGAAACTAAAAATATATAAACAATATGAAATTACGGTTTCATGTATATAATTAGTAAAACTCAAATAATATCTATTAGAATAACATATGTAGCTACATTGGCAATATCGTCGTGAAGTATAAAATAATATTTTCCTAATTGTTTGCCTATTAATCTGGAATATAAATACCAACATAGTGAATTATTAGTTATTAGTAACATAATTATTTAAAAAAAAATAGAATTGTAGTAATATAACTATAAGTAGCAAATGTAATAAAGTTGGAGTTACGTATCTTATGTAGACCAAAATACACAACGCTAATAAGTCTTGCATATAACAAAATTCTTGGATATCTTTATCTGATATGGATATCCATATTTCATACCCCATGATTGGGGTGGTAAGGAGGTCATTCAAATGACATTATTGTCATAAGAGTCAATGTACCTTAACAACTCTAGTAGTGCAAGGGTAAGTTCCACTGAGCTAGCATCGTCAACATCAACATAAGCATCAACAAATGTCAACTTGGCCAGTATGTGAGCTATTTGATCTGGTTGCAACTATTTGTTTCCCTTTCGAGCTTTTTCTCTTTCCATATTCATACAAGCAAACAAAATGCACGTTAGTATCACACAAAAAAATTGGGTAAGCACAAACAATTTTATGAATTATTATATACCTCATCAGATGGTAGAATAACAAGTTTTCGAGGCCACGCCGCAAATGCCCATTCTGCCTCACGTACGTAGACTATTCCAAATGATGGTACATGTAACAATGTAAAAGGATCAAGCACTGCATCTGCAGAGACTCTAAAATTGTTCATTCCTAGATCTATATCATGGCACACCGCATTATCCATTGTCAAAATGCCAGCTGCCATGACATTATCTTTTGTCCCTTCTGGAAGCTGACATTTTTTGTTCTGAATTTCAAACTTGTTAGAAAATGTAAATTTATTGCAAGAAATATATTATTAAAACGAAAGAATTATTAATGGTACACATACTTCTTGATGTACAGATGTAGGATCAATAGGTGGATCAGCTGATATACCAGGAGCTTATGGGGTGGCTAGATTGGTAATGTTGTCGACCGAGTATTGCGAGATTCTGCCTCTCTACGTGAAGCCTATTTAGGTGTATGCATGGTATGTCAATACCGTAGGTTGTTGCATTATCACCAATATTTTCTAGTACTCATTTCTTCCAAACAACATCAAACAAACCACTGAGGAAAAGCTCCAATTTTTCAATTCTTGCATTTTGGGTCTTGATCTTGTCATTTACATTGGCTTCTATCTTATTTTTTTGTGTTCTTCACCATGGTGTATAGAAATAATTATTCATAGAGAAGCATTTTCTTTTTCTTCTAAGCAGACTGACGTACTCATTGGATCCAATGGCTTGTGTAAGTACATTATTCTGAAGATAGGCATCAAGAGTGCCTTCAATAGCCTTATTCTTTAGAGCATTTTACAAAATTAATTTAAATTACATATTAGACAATACATATAAAATATATCTTATATAAATTTATATATGTAAATAACTCACACGGTTTTCCACAATGAACTCAACTTCTGCATTGTCTATTTTTGTCATCTTTCTTTGATCTTGCTCGTATCCATAGGTATTCATGCTCTATATAATCATTTTATCACTAAAATTGTATTAAAATTAATACAATTTTTATTTTTAATATGTAATTGCTAACAAATAAAAGCCAACATACTATCAAATTACTTACAAATATAATAAAAGATAATACAATTTATCATTGTATAAAAATCAAATATTTGTATCAATAAAGTTAAAATTATACCATACATATATCCCTTCACAATTATCAACAATGTAAACTTCTTCAGAGTCTTCATCATCATTAACACTAATGTCATCCAATTGGAAGATGATCGGCAGATGGGTTATGATTCATTGTAGTATCTCTAAGTTCATCTTCTTCAACATCTACAAATACATCATATTGCGGTGGAGCTAATACTACGGACCAACAAGGATCATAATTGTTGCGCATGTGAGGCCATAATGAATGGATCTGATTTATGACCAATTTTGTTGAATTTAACACACGTAAAACCTAATTAATCAGTTTTCTCACTAGTATTATTGTCTCCAATCACATATAAAAACTATAAAGCAGAAACAATTGTAATTGGCATCCCAATTTTTTTTTTTTTACTTTTCCTTCGTAAGTCATATTAGCTAATATAGGATTTTTATCTTTTGCACTAGCATAATACATACCTTGAGCATCTACCTTGACTCCACTATTTTGTGCTTAAGAATCTACCTTGACTCCACTATTTTGTGTGACATGCTTATTATCCATTTCCATTGTGTTGAATCGAACACCTTTTGTAACGACCAGGATCTGGAGCCAGAGTAAGTGTGGGTGGGTGCAGGGCACTGGCAGGCTACCTTACTGGCAGAGCCAGGGTAAGTGTGGACGGGTGTAAGGCACTGGCATGCTACCTTACTAGTAGAGATTGGTGTCCAATCCCACATCGCCCGGGTGTGGAAGGGTGTCAAATGGTAATGGTTAAAATGTAAAGTGAGCACTTTCTTAACAACCAAGGTTTTTTCAGAGCATTTGACTTCAAGGTTAGAAAAACTCTGGGGTTAAGCGTGCTCCAGTGGGAGCATTCCTGTGGGTGACCCCCTGGGAAGTTTGACCAAAAACTTCATTCGTGGCTAAATTGGAGATAATATTGGTTTGAGAGAAAGTGTGGCGTTACAAATGATATCAGAGCTTGTACCCGGCCGAAAATGTGCCAGCAATGACTCTGGGCCCCAAGAGGGGTGGATTGTGACGACTAGGATCTGGAGCCAGAGTAAGTGTGGGCGGGTGCAAGGCACTGGCAGACTACTTTATTGGCAGAGATTGGTGTCCAATCCCACATCGCTCGGGTGTGGAATGGTGTCAAATGGTAATGGTTCAAATGTAAAGTAAGCACTCTCTTAACAACCAAGGCTTTTTTAGAGCAGTTGGCTTCAGGGTTAGAAGAACTGTAGGGTTAAGCGTGCTTCAGTGGGAGCATTCATGTAGGTGACCTCCTGGAAAGTTTAACCAAAAATTACATACCGTCTGAAGTACGGTGGCTAAATTAGAGATAATATTGGTTGGAGAGAGAGTGTAGCGTTACAATAATTAGTAAAACTCAAATAAATAGTAAAATTTATTTGACCAATTTTAATTAGTAAAACTCAAATTTATTTGGCGTTGTAACATCCCGTTTTGAGAAAAATAGTAAAATTTTCAAGTTTGACCAATTTGACCTTGATTGGGCTCACGATTGACTTTTTGTGTGGTTATGTTTTGGCTTTGACTTTGGTATCGTTACGTAGAGCTAATTGATACGAGTCCGTAAACTAGTAGTATGCTCATTTCGGAGCTAAGACCGTGAAGTTATGGTCATTTTAATGTGAGGGACTTTTTGGTAATTTCGCAAGGGTTGAAATTAAAAGGGTGAGAAAAGACCAAAATGCCCTTACCTTCATCTTTAAGAATCTCCAGAATTCTGGAAATTTCCCGCACACACCCCCCCCCCACGCATCCCATGAGCCTCACCGCGCCACTCTCTTTCCCTCGCCGGCAGCCACCATTTTCTGGCCGGAGCAGGTCAGAGACCACCCGAGAATCAAAGCCGGCGACCTCCTCTTCCTCCTCGTACTGGTGGTTCGCCGTGAAAAAACCTAGATCACCGGAAATTGCAACGAAACTAAGAGATCGTGCAGCCCGTGCACTATTGCGACACCACCTTTGGCCGGCCAGATCTCACTGTTCCGGTGGAGTTAGGGAGTGTGCTTGGTACCGTTGGAAAGCTGGTACGACAATCTACATTTTGGTACCAAGATTGACCCCGGAGACTGCCGTATCACATCGAAAAATAGCCTCGAAGTTGCTAGAAAACCACCTGTGACAGCCACCTTTCCACCCCGATCTACTATGATCGCCGACGAGTGGCACAACACAGCCACCACCATGAGGTTCAGACAGCGCTGGCGACCAGAACTGCACCTTCCCGAGCTTCGACGATCCTCCAAAGCGCTGTACCTGCCGCCCACAGTCGCCACCGTTCTCCTCCCGCCGCCGATCTCCTTCCCTTCCGGCGAGTGAGTGCTCACCTCCCATCCCAACGCTTTCTGGGGGTCGTGGGAAAGCTTGTCGTACCTTCGATTTGGTCCAATTTTGGTCGGATTCAGAAACGCACAAGTTCGGCCGACATCCGATCTTCCGGGACCAATTCCGATCAATTGCTGCGAGGAAATTTTGAATTGACGGTAAATTCTTGTTCCTTGCATTTCTAATTTCGTTTCGGTGTATAGTTTGTAGAAAACGGACGTGAAACGAGGAAATCCAAAAAAAAATTGGAGATTTTGCCTTTAGAGGCAATTTGGTAGTTACTGAAATTGAAGGGCAATTTTGGTATTTAGTGTTTTAATCTTGTTTTTTAAGGACTCATAGAACTCTTTTTAGCCTTTAGTTAATTTTAGGTAATTTAAAAGAATTTTCGGTAAATTATTTTTAGGTGTTTGTACACGATCGAGGGCTGGACCGGACATCCAGCAGGAGCATTCTTCGGATCTGTGAGTGCATTTATTTTCTAAACATTTTGGGATTATATATTATTATGATTTAATCGCATACGATTTGTTTTGATTGGATTTTCTTGTGCATTTTAAATTATGCTTATTAAATATATTATATGGTGATTTAAATGGTTGATGATTTAAAACTATATATGCATTTGTGATTTTAATGGAATTTATATGAGATTGGTGTTTTAAATGGTATTTGGTGATTTATGGAATTTTGGATATTTTAGCAAGTTTGTAGAAAATGGTAATTTCAAAGAAAATTGTGGCTTTATGGAATTTAAGAAATTTTTGGGGCAAATTTTTGATATTCGAAATATTTGATTGTTTTTCGTAAATTTTGTTAAATAGAAGATTTTTGGAAAATCGTTTAAAAATAAAAGGATTTGAAAATTTGATGATTTCATGAATGATTTTAGAAATGATTTTGAGGAGTACCACACAGTATCGAGATGTTGATTGAGATGTATTATTATTATTATTATTATTATTATTATATTATGCCATCCTCTGCTGCAGACCCGTGTCGGGGGAAAGATGATGAGGATCCTGCCATGACGGATTTGGGACGCCAGTTCGTTGTGATGAATATACTCCCTCCCCCCTCCTGTGACGCCGTCAGGACGCTGAGGGTCACACGGCACAATACTATGCTATGGTACCGGTTTTGTTTTATATTTGTTGATTGCTGATTTTAAATTGATGGTTATGATTTCATGGATTATGGCCCATGGCCTTTGGTTTACAGATTGTGATCCACTTACTTGCTAGTTTATAAAAATGTGTTTGACAATCATTTAAATATTTATGAATTTCATTTATGATTCTGGAGTTTTGATAATGTGATTTTATAGTTTTAGATTGTTGGTTTTGAATTTATGGGTTGGAGCCCATGGTATTTGGTTTTAGATTGGTTTTGGATTTAGCAAACGTTTCTACTTACCATTTTATACAAACATGTTTTGCAACTAAATTTAAATGTTTCTTGTTGAGATTACATTTATAGTTCTAGTGATTGATTCGTGATTTCAATGATCGTTTTAAATTACGTTTTCGCCCCATAAACCGTTTTATAATGATTTAATGATTCTGGGAATAAAACTAAAGGTTTTGAAAAATGATTTTCAAAACGGGGAACTTTTCAACTGAGTGATGTGAGGTTTAAGTGTAAAGAATTTAACTACTGAACTTATATTTTGTAGTTATCTAGGAGCACTCACGGAGATATTTATATCTCAAGTTTTGTTTTTTTTTTTACTTCGTTCCCTAGATCCTAGCTGCAGGTTCTCGTGAGCTATCGTAGGCATCACATCCGCTTATTACTTCCGCTACTGCTTTTTCTTATGTAATGGACACTGTTTACTTTCATTTTGTAATATTTATATTTTTCTGTCTATCACATTTAGTGGCTCTGACTTTCCCACCTACTTCCTAAACTGTTTTGATATTTATTTTGGTATGACTAGTAGTTCATTGTTGCGATGTATATCTTATTTACACATCTCGTTTATTTATTGTTTTCTCGTTTATTTAACCCCCTTTCAAAGGAAGATTCTTCGACTACCCCGAAGGGTTCTAGTGGAATCTTCCTCAGGCTGGGCCTCTCCGAATAATCTGGATGGAGTTCTGGGGCGGGTCCTGTCACCTTTAATGACATATCTTTCTTGCTTTGTTACTACCCATTGAGGACTTTGTATTATCCACCTCAGAGTTTCTGAAACAATACAATTTAGTTAACATCTCTTGTAGTCAATCTAAGAACATCAATTGAATCTAATTAGCAAATGAGTAGTAACCAAACACAAATAATTATTTGTTTTTGTATAAATGTACGGTTATGTTCATCTTGAAACTATTTTTATATCTTTCCTTTTTTTTTTTTTTTTGCTTTTAATGCGTCTAAATGAAAACATGCTCAGAAATATTCAATTTCAAAAATATATAGAAGTTTATTTGAAAGTACATGTACAACTATGAAATGTACCTCCTGCATGGTTCCATTTCTGGCATGTTCAAAATACATAACTATGGATCAGCTCTTAAAGCAATTGATTGCATATTTTCACCTTTAATAGGGGCACTAACATCTTCCTTGTCATTAAGCTTTTGATATCTATTAAGGAGATTTCCTATTGCATCTAACCCTCTTTCATATTCACTAGAAAAGTCAATTGTTTCTTCAGCAATATAACTCTCAGCAATACAATCTTCTGAACTATTTTTGTTGCAAGCATAATTCTTCCATATTTTCATGTACCTCTCAAATGGATACATACATCTAAAATGTACTAGTCCACACAATCTAATTTCTCGTACCAACTTTGAAAAAGGATGGTAAAATTTTTTTTTCATCAAATACAATATTCTCACAAGATCATTCTAGATGACATCCAGCATATCAATATCGATGGACTTCTTACAGATGGAATTAAAGAAAAAAATACAACTTGTACATATTTAGGAAGCACTTGGCGAATTGCAAGAGGCAATAGTTGTTGCATCAATTTGTGAATATCATGGATTTCATCTCTATCAGCTTCAACTCCTCCATTATCATAATATTCAAAAAATTTGAAGAACAACAATTTGAAACTCTTAACTCTGCCAAACACCAACGATGCAGTTTTTTCTCTTGCTTGGATAATGTATAGCAAGCAGGCAGTAAAAAAATATGTTTTCCACGTACCAAAAAGGTCAATTCGAGCCACAAACTCATCTATACTAAATCCAACCTAGCATTTATTTCATCCTTCATCTAACCTCAAATATTAAGCAATGTATCAACTATGATTACGCATACATGTTTATCAATATGTAAGACATCTAAGTTGTGTCATATATGTAAATATTTCCAGTACTCCAATTTAAAAAATATTGACTTCTTTTTCTAACAATATTCAATATCATCCCCACAATTTATTTTACCTTTGTATATGTTGTCAAAAGTAAAAGTATTAATATTTACTCTCTGAAAAATGGTATTAGAAGCACTTCAAATTCTTGAAACCTATTGGAGGCCTTTTTTTTGCTTTCTATAAGAATGATTTCAAGAAAGAAATCTTTTATACTCAACAAAACTCATTTTCATATCATGTTGTTGACGTTGAGCAAAAGTATTTTCACTGCGAATTGGACAAGCATGATATTCCTTCATTGCATGGTCGGCCATGTTGTCATAACTAAGAAAATCATTTATCTTCCATAACAACACTGCCTTTAAAATGAACTATTCTCGGAGATAAACATCAAAAGCTTTAATACCCTTTTCATACAACTTCTTCAAGTATTCAATTAAGGCTCTAAGTATACATCGATATGGTTACTGAGTTGTTTAGGTCCATAAATCAGAAGAGTTAACATTATAAATTTTTGCTTCATACATAACCAAGGAGAAAAATTATACACAATTGTGATAACAAGCCAGACACTGTACACACTACTTTGCAAACTGTGTGGATTCATTCCATTGACTGCATTACCAAGTCTAAGATTTCTATCTTGTGTTGCAAAGTCTGGTAAAAAATGGTCAACTAATTTCCAAACTAGAGAATCTGATGGGTGTTGCATTTTGCCTCTAACAACCTTTTATCTCATTTGCATGCCATGTCAAATTGAAACACTGTGGAACATTGTTCTAAAATGTAAAATAGGTGGAAAGTACCATAAACCTTAGATGGTGTTTTAGTAACAGTTTTATCTTTTTCAATTTTTCATCTAGATGATCCACATTTAGGACAAAGACGCATATTGCTTTCTAAACAAAATAAAATTTTTAGAGCATGCATGTATCTTCTCACACATCATTTCCAACGCATTCAGAGTCTTTTTAACCTTAGAACTGGATGTTGGAAAACATTATCATAGTGTAGAATCTTAGATAACAACTTTAACAATGCATAAAAAACTATTGTCAAGATGTCCATATCTTCTTTTGAAGTTATACAATTTGACCTTGGCATATAACTTGGTAAAATTGGTGCATTCTAGATATAAATTTTTTTTGTATTCTTAAATAAATAGGAAAATTGATTAAGATCTTTTGAAATATCATTGTCAAAATTATCAAAGACATCACAGGTAATTTCTAAGCCACATGCCACATCTTCCTCACTACTACTATCATCTTCATCAAATTCTACATCTACATTATCAAATTGTGAAGATGTCTCAACACTAGATCCATAAAATTCATCATGCAAAATCCATCGATGGTAATTTCTATCAAATTGTTATAATATATATTATATTTTATGTCATTAAGAGAATGCAATGTCATATTTTCACATTTCATGCATAAACACTGGATGACATTAGAATCACCTACATTTTCACAGTAAACTCTATAAATTTCTTCATACCTATGGCAAATTATTATGATCGTCTATCCAAATATATTCATGACTTATCCAGTTCGCAATCATATTAGTTAATGCAATAATCCTAGTATATTGCATACATACATATATATATAAGTAAACACAAAACAAAATAAAAAAACATATACATGAATAAAAATTAATAAAAAATAAAAACTACTAGATGCAAACAATATAACTACTTAATATATGTAAACTTACTTACTTTAATTTTTTATAATGTATTAGAATTAACGCATGATCGAGTTGTCAATTTCAGCTAGGGTTGGTGATTCCACTGATGGTCGAGAAAATGAAAACAAAGAATATGAAGCAGAAATAAAATGAAAGTTATGAAAAATTAAATGTAGTTGAGTGGCAGTATTAAATGAGACAAAATTGCTAGGCTCATGGATGAAAAACAAATTGAAAAAATTATAACAAATTTTAAAAATATACAGCGACGAATTGCAAAAATTACATACCGCATCACTAATTTTAGATGTTATTTTTTTTAGTTCTTTTAAATTGAAAAATATTTAGCAACACATTGCATCGCTTTTTTTGATGTTATTTTTTTAACTATTTTAAATTGAAACATAATTACCGGCGCTTTGTGTCGTTTTTTTTTATATTATTTTTTAACAGTTTTAAATTGAAAAATAATTAGCAACACTTTGCATCGCTGATTAACATTTTCAGCGACATAGTGCATCACTATTTGTGACGTTATTGATTTAAATTGTTTATAATTGATTTATTTATTAATTTAGTAAACTAATTTAATTTTTTTGTTCACTAAACTAAATTAATTTAAATGAATTATGTTGAAACATTTTACAAATGCTACTATTAAATAATTATTAGTAATGAGGAAAATATTATATTAGTTTAATATGTAATGTAAATTTTTTTGTTACAAATGTTACTACAAATTAGTATTAATTTATTAACAATACATAACAAATAATCTTGAATAACAAATATAAAATATTATTATTTTATTAATATTACATAACAAACAACTCATTGAAAATTTTAATATTGTCATTACAAGACATAACAAACAATCTCATATAACAAATATAAAATATTATTATTTTATTCACATTACATAACAAACAACACATCAGAAACTTTAATATTGCTATTACAAGACATAACAAAAAATATTGGATAATAAATATAAAATATTATTATTTTATATTAACATTAAATATCAATGTATCTCAAAAGCGAGTAAGTTTATATAAATTCTCCATCGATCTCGATATATGGAAAATGACCGCATATGGAAAATGGCTGTATGAGAAGATGATGGAGAGCCTTGGCTAAGTCAGAACCAATTTGGTTGCTAGTTTCTCACATCCAGCGAGGACCAACATTTAGTGTACTAAAAAAGAAATATTTGACGATGAGGTAGATGAACTACCTGAGGTATAAGGTTCAAAGATTTGTAGTGTGTCAAAAACATCAAAAATCATAATGATAAAAAATATTTCATTCTTAGCTTCTATTTTGAAAGAGTATAAGATATAGATATGCATAATTGATAATTTTTTTTGTTTTCCTTTTTGGATGAATATTTCATTTTTTTCTTTATTTTGAAAAATTTTGGATGAATAATTTAGAACACTAGCTGAAACTTTTTCAAAATAGAGAGAAATAATGATATAAAAAGATAATTGAAAATGAAAAGTAGATTGTGAAAGAGATGAAAATGATATTAATAAATAGAGAATGATAGGTGTGAATTAATTTGTCTCAAATTCAAAATACGTCAAGGAGAGAAGCAAAGTTATAAATTTCTTCCAATATATGTATTTCCTTTTATCATCAATTAAAACAAAAGTCTTAGCACATTTCTCAACAACCATCAAAAATCATTCAACCTATCACTTATAGTATTTTACATCCCCCAATCAAAGTACTTAATCTCCAAGAAAAATATCAAATCCAAAAACAAAATCAACTCCAAAAATACACATCTCAATTCATCTTAATATCTCCACAAATTTACTTGTATACTCAAATAAAACTAACTCAAATAGAAAAACTATTTAAACATCAAGTTACAAACTATGGTTAATATAAACCAAATTTCAATTCATAGTTCTCAAACTCCAAAGATAAACTTCCAATCACATTACATCAACCAAATTTCTGTCCATAACTAATTTAAATTAAAAATTTTCCCCCAAAACACCGTACCAACGGCGCTAACTCTTATTTTAAACAATTTCTTCTTAACTTAAAATAAGCTATACTTGTCCATTCAAGCCTCTCATTAAAGCTTCTTACCATTTTAGCCTCCAAGTTTCATCTTTTAAAAGTACAAGAAAATAAAAACTAAACCATAAAATTGACTACATACAAGCTTAACCATGAAGTCTCTTAGTTGTTAACCCACTTAACTTAAACAAGCTGAACTATTAAATTACTTCATAAAAGTTTGCACATACTAACTCTTTCCATAATTGCAACCAAATAATATATGATTTTCGTCTACCAAGCTTCTAACAAAATATTTCCGAACTAGCTTGACCATCAATAATATAAGTCCAAACAAGTAAAAAGATTGTTTCTTATGTCAAAAACATACACACTTAACTTTGAAGAACAAGCTCCAAAAGTACCATTAATATAATATCGAAATTAACCCACATTAAAATCCAACAAAGCTTTTATTACCAAAGCTCAAAGAATTTAAGGTACCCTAAGAAGTCACTCTTCAAACATAAGGCTCAAACAACGATATTTTTCCTTTCACTATGCATCACCCTAAGTCCAAAAGACTATGAAACATCAAGAGATAATTTAAAAAATATATATATTCTCCTACAAACCAAATATATTACTTAATTCACTCACAACCGACTAGGTTCACATTATCATCAGTCACAACATTTCAACACTATTCACTAACTTCACATCTCCTTATAACACTGCTCTAATACCAAGTTGACAGGACCCGCACTACCCATGTCCTGTCTGCAGGACTTAATCACTCTGATTAAATCCTTAAGCAGTCAACAGCCACATAATTAACAATTCCACAACCCAAACTCCTAGATGCCAAAAAATTTAATAAAAAATTCGGCAGAGTTTTGTATGTATTTATAACATTTCCAAAATTATTTACATGTACTTGCACGTCCAGACAATATTTCACAACAATCCAGTAATTTCTCATAAATACAACCATATACATAATCTTCATGACATATATATTAAAATTTGATTACACAATATATCTCTAGCATATTACAGTTTGCTACTCAACTAACATATAAACTTGCACAATCTAACTATGCCACTACTATCTCTAACTCGCTCCTCCTGCACTAACTAGCAACAGTAGCACAGCTAATAATCCAAGAACTACCTGAAACATTATTAGGAATTTTTGGTGGGGTGAGTACTTGCATACTCAGTGAGTAGAAACTAAATAGGAAAATAATATTTTCTTTCATACATAGTGTATATATAAAAATTGGTTTCTGCATGCAGTCTCTTTTGAAAGTGCTTCTTCTTCCAAAATTCAAAATATTCATATATTTATATATATATGTAACATCCCGTTTTGGGAAACATAGTAAAAATTTCAAGTTTGACCAGTTTGACCTTAAGTGGGCCCCAGGGTTGACTTTTTGTGTGGTTGTGTTTTGGCTTTGACTTTGGTACAGCTGCGTAGAGCTAGTCGATACGAGTCCGTAGACTAGTAGTACGCTTGATATGGAGTTAAGATCGGGAAGTTATGGCCGTTTAAGTGTGAAGGGCTTTTTAGTAATTTGGCAAATACTGGAATTAAAAGGGTGAGAAAAAACGAAAAATACCCTTACTTTAATCTTTAAAATTTCTGGAAACTTCCCACGCACGCACCCCCCCCCCCCCCCCCCCCCCCCCCCCCCCCCNGACGCCTCCCCTCCCACCTTCACCGAGCAACCTTCCCAACTGTGGTCGGAGTTGGCCGACAACCACCCTTAGATCGAAGCCGGCGTCCTCCTCTTCCTCCCCGTACCAGTAGTTCACCGTGAAACAACCCAGATCGTCGAAAATCACAACGAAACTGAGATCCCGCGCAACTATGCACAGTCGCGACACCATATTTGGCCGGCCGGATCTCACTGTTCCTGTGGAGTTAGGGAGCGTGCTTGGTACCGTTGGAAAGCTGGTGCGACGATCTACATTTTGGTACCGAGATTGACCCAAGGAACTGCCGAAGCACGGCGGAAAACGGCCGCGAAGTCTCAGAAAAACCACCGCGACAGCCACCTTTCCACCCCGATCTACTCCGAACGCCGGCGAGTGGCATGACACAGCCACCCCCACGAGCTTCAGACCGCGCCGGCGACCAGATCTGCACTTTCCCGAGCTCTGAAGACCGCCGCACGCGCCGCCCACAGCCGCCGCCGTCTTCCTCCATGAGCCGCCGCCGATCTAGTCCTTTTCCGGTGAGTGAGTGCTCACCTCCCATGCCAACGTGTTCCTAGGGTCGTGGGCAAGCTTGCTGTACCTTCAATTTGATCTAATTTTGGTCGGATTCGAAAACGCACAATTCCGGCCGAGGTCCGATCTTCCAGGACCGATTCCGATCAATTACTGCGAGGAATCTTGAAATTTAAGGTAAATTTTTGTTCCTTGCATCTTCAATTTCGTTTCGGTATAACGTTTGTTGAAATCGGAATTGAAACGGGAAAAATCCATGTATTTTAGGGATTTTTGCTGATTTAGGACATTGTTGTAATTTTTGAAAATATTGGGATAATTTTGTAATTACTGGAAATGTTGGGCAATCTTGTAATTAGAGTTTTAATCTTGTAATTGGAGACTTAGAGGACTCCTGTGAGCATTCAGTTAATTTCGGTAATTAAAAGAATTTTTGGTAAATTATTTTTTGGTGTTCGTACACGATCGAGGGCTGGACCGGAGATCCAGCAAGAGCACGCATCAGACCAGTGAGTGCATTTATTTTCTAAACATTTTGGGATTATATATTATTATGATTTACTCGCATACGATTTGTTTTGATTGGATTTTTCTTGTGCATATTAAAGTATGCTTATTAAATATATTATTTGCTTATTTAAATAGTTGATGATTTAAAACTATATATGCATTTGTGATTTTAATGAAATTTATATGAGATTGGTGTTTTAAATGATTTTGGTGATTTATGGAATTTTGGATATTTTAGCAAGTTTGTAAAAATGGTAATTTCAAAGAAAATTGTGGCTTTTGTGAAATTTAAGAAATTTTGGGGCAAATTTTTGATATCCAAAATATTTGATCGTTTTTCATAAATTTTGTTAAATAGAAGATATTTCAAAAATTATTTAAAAATAAAAGGATTTGCAAAATGGTTTAAAATAAAAGGATTTGAAAAATTTATGATATCATGGATGATTTTAAAAATGATTTGAGGAGTACCATACGGTATTGTATGATGATTGAGATGTATGGATTATTATTGGGTGCTATATTATATTTATGCCATCCTCTGCTGCGGACACGTGTCGGGAGATAGATGATGAGGATCCTGCCATGACGGATTTGAGACGCCGGTTCATTGTGATGAGTTTACCCCCCTCCCCCCGCCTGTGATGCTGTCAGGACGCTGAGGGTCACACGGAAATGATACTGTGATGTGGTACTGGATTGATTTATATGGTTTGGATTTATGGATTTGGATTATATGAGTTGGATTTATATGATTTGATTTATAAGACTTGGATTTATGAATTTGGATTTATACGATTTGATTTATATGATTTGATTTATGGATTTGGATATGGTTTTGGATTCATACGATTTTGAATTTATGGGTTGGAGCCCATGATATTTGGTTTATATCGGTTTGGATTTAGCAAATGTTTCTACCTGCCATTTTATACAAACATGTTTTCAAATAAATTTAAATATTTCTTGTTGAGATTATATTTATGGTTTTGGTAATTGAGTTATGATTTCAATAAACATTTTGAATGACGTTTTTGCCCCTTAAACCGGTTATAATGATTTAATGATTTTGGGATAAACTAAGGGTTTTGCGAAATGATTTTCAAAACGGGGAACCTTTCAACTGAGTGACGTGAGGTTTGAGTGAAAATAATTTTAACTACTGAGCTTATATTTTGTAGATACCTAGGAGCACTCACAGAGATTTTATATCTCACGTTTTGTGTTTTAACTTCGTTCCCTAGGTCCTAGCTGCAGGTCCTCTTGAGCTACCGCCGGTATCGCATCTGTACTTGACTTCCGCTACCGCTTCTTCTTATGTATTAGACTTTTTTCCTTTATTTCCGTTTATTGTTGGATTTGTATTATTTATATTTTTATGTCTATCACTCTTAGTGGCTCTGTCATTCCCACCTACTTCATATACTGTTTTATTATTTATTTCAGTATTACTAGTTGATATTGGTTGCGATGCATATCTTGTCTTACTTTCGTCTTATTTCTTGTTTTATTTGTTTATTAAACCCCTTTTCGGAGGAAGATTCTGTCGGCTACCCTGAAGGGTTCTGGTGGAATCTTCCTCAGGCGGGGCCTCTCCAGAGAATCTGGAAGGATTTCCGGGGCGGGTCCTGTCAATATATATATATTTAACATAATCAATATATATGTTTATATCAAAATGTCTTGAAATATTAAAACAGCACACACAAGCAATGAACCACAATATATGAGAGACGTTCAGTGAAAAGCCACAGAACATATATATATGAACACATCATATATATACCGGGCGAGTAAACTAACCATTAAATCCTCAGTAAAAAGCCACAGATCATATATGTGAACTAATCATCATATACCGAGCGGGTAATAACATTTTCTATAAAAATCAGTGTCCCTACATATATTCACACACATATATGCACTTCATAATCTCGGCATGGTGGCATAAACCCTCGCACAAGCATAAATAATATGGTGGCATAAACCATCGCACAAGCATAAATAATATGGCGGTATAAACCATCGCTCAAGTATAAATAATCTTCCTACTTGGCCGCATATCACATCGCCCAAGTAGTCACCAAACATATCCAATGTCAAACCCGGCATAAATATCGCCCAGGTAGTCACCAACCTTGTTAAACCCTACTCGGCGGCATACTCATCGCCCAAGTAGTCACCAAACATATCCAATGTCAAACCTCCTTACCCGGCAGCATAATCATTGCCCAGGTAGTCACCAACCTTGTTAAATCCTACTCGGCGACATACTCATCGCCCAAGTAGTCACCAACATACATATCATGCATTTATGAATTCACACAAAATAATCACATTCATAAATATTCACTTTAAATTCATAATTAAAGCATTTCTTTTAAACACATGTATAAATATGTATGTATTTATTCCGAAAGAAAAAACAAGATAATATATATATATATATATCAATCTATATATATATATATTTCTATATACTTGTAAAACTTATTTAATCACAAAATATATCTCTTAGTCATAATAACTTTGAATATATTGCCAAACCATAAAATATATGTATATATTCATGCAGTTACATATATATATATATATTTATATTTATATTTATATATATGTTCCCACTCACAGAAACACCGCGTTGACGTCTATCCACGGTTAGTTGCTCTTTGTCGCTCGAACGGAGTAGTTCCTTCCGCTAGTAATACAATAAAATAATATTACCAAATATTTCATTATCGTAATGTAAAGTAAAACCCCCTTTTTATTACATATTTTCATACTTATGCAATTTTTCCCTTATTAACATAGGTTTATTAATTATATTTTTACCCAAATGATATTTAGAGGTTAATACCTAATTTTTATTCTTAACTTTCATCACAATTAAATTTCAAACTAAATTTATATCATCATCCACTTAAATTTTCCAATTAAAATTACTATCTCTCAACCAAATATAAAATCAACATTCACAATTCCTCTATATCTCTTAATTATAATTTATTACATTAACTACAATAACAATTCCTAATATATCATCATAATTGCATCAAAACACATTCCAAACACTCACAAATTTTCCTAAATTTCCATTCTCCAACTCTATACAACAATGCTTATCATTATACAATGTAATTAAGCATAGGAAACATGATTTACCTTCAATTGGAGCCAAAATTTCACACTTTCTCCAGAAATCTAAAAATTCCCTTTGTATCCTTTTTGTCAAATCTTTAACATAGCTCACTAATCTTTAATTCCAATACTTGAGTTTTGTAAATGAGCGAGAAATGAAGCTTTTGGTACAAAAATTTAGGCGAAAGGTGGCCGGAATCTCTCAATTTTCGGTGATAAGGAAATTCGGTAAATATCCAAAAACTCAAGCTTATGGTGATTTTCGGTTAAAACAAACCTTACCAAAGTGTTTAGAAGGCTCTAAAACCTATGGGTGACATATTTTTAAGCTAAATTTGAAAAAGATTGAAAAGATTGAACTTAGTTTCTCTCAAAAAGCTTCACTGACCAACCATGGAGGAAAAGAAAAATTGCTCTGCGTGAAGAGGAAGAAGCTGGACTTTAATTCAGATTTTTGCCCCAATTTTTCCCCTCACTCATAACAATTAACTAATTTATTTCAAGGGCAAAACAGTCATTTACCATTTTTATTTTTATTTTTATTTTTATTTTTATCTTCATTTTCTTTTTCTTCTTATACCAACTCTAATTAAATATACTAATTCACAAATTTTAATTCTAAATTTTTTTATTTCTTTCAAATTAAATTTTAAAACTAACAATATTTATTTTACTAATAAATATTTTTCTTATATCATTAATGTTATTAATTCTATTATTAAGCATAATTAACTTTAATTACTTTGCTAATTGCTACTTAAGATTTAAAATGTTACAGCTTGTTTTGCACACCGGTTCTGGAATAGGGGAATTTGTTTTTTAATTGGGTTAGCTCATAGCATTAAGCGTTGAATTTCAATTGTTGTAAATTCAACCATGTTTAATTTTTGATTAATAAAGTATTAATGGTCATCCCCCATGAATTGCACATAGATATGAAAAATGCAATTTTTTGAAATATAGATGTACAAAAATACAAAATTTAAAAGCTAGAAGGTATTAAAATGTATTCAACTTATTTACAAATTAAAAATTATATATTTTTTTATAGAATAAGTTAAAATTATAAAAAGGAGGATGGGGGAGAGGAATTTTTTAGCAAGAGAAGTTGAACTTTTAACTTGAAGGTGTATTCCCAATAGTTTTACCATCGGACCAAACTTACCATTATAAGAATCTCTCATTTTATTGATATAATTTTTACATTTTTAAAAAGTACATATAGAGTAGTAGTATTTTAATATAAAGAATATTAGCCGAAATAAAAATCCATTATTGCATCATAATTTGACTATATTAGAATAATATTTTGAATTTGATAAAGCTGATAATAAATTAAACAATAAGTATATGCATTTTTACTAATTTGACCAAAAATGCATATAAATATATATAATATGATGCATGTGTTTAATTTATTTCAATAGTTCGTTATCTTGCATTTTTTAGTGTTTAATTTAAAATTTAATTCAATTTAATATTTATTATATGACTTGCATGTGGAATGCACGTTAACAATTCGTTAGCCAAAAGTCAAAATAAATTAATTTTTGACAAATTAAAAATTGAGAGCTTAATATTAAAGTTTAAGCAAACCAAAATGCAAAAAATTCAAATTAAAAAGTAACTTTTGTAAGAGTTTTTTTAAAAAAAGGTCAAAAATGTTGCTGGTTGATATGGTAGCATTTTTATACTCACATTCAAATACTATTTCCATAAAAGAAAAAGAACTCTAAAAAAATACTTCATAAAACATATAAAACTATTTTATATTTCCACAAATGTTAAAAAGAAAAAAAAATTATAATTATATAGTTTGCTCCAATAAATGTTAATTTTTTAAAATGTAAATAATTTCTTTGCTTAATTAAAAAGTAAATAACACGAAAGATCCTCTTCTCCAATTTTATTTTTATTATTATTATTTAAAAAAAAAAGATATAATAGAAGGGAAGCATTCCCATACAAAGCTTTTTTGACAAATAGCCTAGGTCATTCAATTTATCCAATCGTTCATATTTATCTTTTTTAAAAACCTTTAAAGATCTCATATTCATATATGACAATTTATTTTTTACTTAAACTATTTATTGCTTCCAGAATAATTATTTACTTTCCTCGATCTTATTGAACTACTACTTAAATTACTTGAATTCAAAATATTAAATTTTTGAGAAATAAATCGAAATTGAGTTTTATATTTTATTTTTTTATATGTGGACCGAACAATACAGTGACAAAACATACAGACAAAACCCTAATATTTTTTTGTTTTGTTTGGTAAATAACAAAGCCCAACACTTTTTTTTTTGGTAGAAACAAAGCCCAACACATGGGCGAACAATTAGAGATAAAATCCATAAAAAATAGTCTAACTCGCACAGAAAAAATAATTTGAAAACCTAACATTATCAAATTTTGCAAATGAGTAATAAATTATTTGAATATGAATATGAAATATTTAAGTTCTAAAAAATATATATGAACTGTTAGATTACATTTTTTTGAAAAAGAAAAATAGAGAAGGAGATGCGTCATTAGGTCCTAAATTTTAAGCTTTAAAATTTAATATGTATAGCTTTTGCCAGCTGACCTATATAACTGTTAGATTACATTAGTTAAAAAAAAAAATTAAGATAATTTGAAAACAAAACTTTGTTAAAAAGCTTTGTACGGAAAGTGCGTTTCATAAAAAAAAAATTATTAAAATGAATATGCCAAAATCAATCAATTTTATTTGAAAAATTAAAACAAATCCACTATATCCTTTTAAAGTTTATAAATTATAATAATATATTAATTAAAAAAATAACATTACACACATTAATAGTAAATTTATTGTTAAATTAGATTGTATTTATAGTATTTAATAGCAATAATAATAAATATAATGTGAAAAGTATAATTTGATATATGATTAATTTGCATATAGTTATATTTATTTTTTAAAAATTATTTAATTAAATGTAAACTATATTAATATATTAAAATAATATCACATAAATATGATGATAAGGTAACAGTAACCTTATCGTTTACAATAATATCTATTAATTTTGTCCAGAATGATGAACCACTCAAAAATAAGAATCAACTGCTGCAGCGCCTTCTGTCTGCAAGGCGTGATCGGATAAATCCAAAACCGTCAATCGCCGGGAAATGACCATTCCTGTGGGACCCGTATTCTTCTTCCTCTTCTTCTTCCTCGTCCCCACACATCAGGTGTCCATCTCTATCTCCCCCACCGTCCTTTCCAAATCCGGCGACTCCGTCTTCGTCCAATGGTCCGGCGTCCAATCGCCGTCCAGGCTCGATTGGCTCGGCATATATTCCCCACCTTCCTCCAAACACGATCGCTTTCTGGGCTACGTCTTTCTCTCCTCCTCACCCACATGGGAATCCGGGTCGGGCAACATTTCGATTCCTCTTGTCAATCTCCGATCCAACTACTCCTTCCGGATCTTCCACTGGACCGAATCCGAGATCAACCCCAAACGCCAAGATCACGACCAGAACCCACTACCGGGCACCGCCCACCTGCTAGCCTCCTCGGAGGAGCTCGGTTTTGAATCGGGTCGTGGGCCGGAGCAGATCCATTTGGCCTACACGGATCGGGAAGATGAGATGCGGGTAATGTTCCTGACGGAGGATGGTGGGGAGCGGCGAGTGAGGTACGGGGAGGGACAGGAGTCACTTGGTGACGTGGCGGTGGCACGTGTGAGCAGGTATGAGAGGGAGGACATGTGCGAGTCTCCGGCAAATTCGAGCGTTGGGTGGAGAGACCCTGGGTTTATCCAAGACGGGGTTATGAAGAATTTAAAGAAGGGTGTCAAATATTATTATCAGGTAACGGTCATAGACCCTTTTGCTATTTCTTATTCATTTTCGGTAAATTTGTAGTTGATCATTAAAAAGTTCCTTTCTTTATAGCTTATACATATTATTCCCTTGAAATATTACTATGTTGGTTTAAATTCATTGTTGGGGATTTTTTATTTTTTTATTTTGTAATATCTAAGTTCCTAAATCTTTACTTTTGAAAATCACCTCAACTTCATAGTTATGGAAGTTGTTCAAGCATGGAAATTAGTTAGAATGGATTGGTTAAAACTAAAAGATGTCAAGTTTTAATACGAGGAATTCCGAGTTTTAAAGTTATCGTCTTTTATTGATATTTTCTATTGCCCATCAATTTCATTTTTCATGTGCATCTAAGAGTTCTTTTGATTCTTGTAATGTAGTGTGATTCCCTTCTCTCACGAACATGGAATTTGCCTTGAAATAGTCGCTAGTGCTCCCATTTACTCTATAATTCACTTTTCTTAACAGGTTGGAAGTGATTCTAAAGGTTGGAGTGCAATTCACAGCTTTGTGTCACGGAATAGGGACTCTGATGAAACAATAGCTTTCCTGTTTGGAGATATGGGAACTGCAACACCATACTCAACCTTTATTCGTACGCAAGAGGAGAGCATATTGACTTTGAAGTGGATCCTCCGTGATGTTGAAGCTCTTGGTGACAAGCCTGCTTTTGTTTCACACATTGGTGATATCAGCTATGCAAGAGGCTACGCATGGTTGTGGGATCAGTTTTTCACTCAGATTGAACCTGTTGCATCCAAAGTTCCGTACCATGTGTGCATTGGTAATCACGAATATGATTGGCTTGAACAACCTTGGAGACCTGATTGGTCCATGCCAATCTACGGAAAAGATGGAGGTGGTGAATGTGGTGTACCCTACAGCCTTAAGTTTAACATGCCCGGGAACTCTTCTGAACCAACTGGAACTCGTGCTCCAGCCACACGGAACCTATACTATTCATTTGATATGGGGTCAGTCCATTTTGTATACATGTCGACTGAAACCAATTTTCTACAGGGAAGCAAACAATATGAGTTCTTAAGGCGTGATTTGGAGTCAGTGGATCGAAGCAAGACTCCTTTTGTGGTAGTCCAAGGACACAGGCCAATGTACACAACAAGTAATGAAAATAGAGAAACTCCTTTAAGGGAAAGACTGTTAGAGCACTTGGAACCTTTGTTTGTGAAAAAAAAGGTGACCCTTGCATTTTGGGGTCACGTCCATAGATACGAGAGGTTTTGTCCAATAAACAACTTTACTTGTGGAAGAATGGGCCTTAATGGGGATGATTGGGAAGCATTTCCTGTTCATGTTGTGATTGGTATGGCAGGACAAGACTGGCAACCTATCTGGGAACCAAGAAATGATCATCCAGATGTCCCAATCTTCCCACAACCTAAGTACTCTATGTACCGAGGTGGAGAATTTGGGTACACTAAATTGGTTGCTACAAAGGAGAAGCTTAGACTTTCTTATGTAGGAAACCACGACGGAAAGGAGCATGATATGGTGGAGATTCTAGCATCTGGACAAGTTCTCAGTGGCAGCAATGGTGGAGGTGGTGTGGATAACCGTACTGACATTGCTGAAGCCTGGAGTACCGTTAAAGACAAATACACATTCTCTTGGTTTGTCAAAGGAGCAAGTGTTTTGGTGCTTGGTGCTTTTATAGGTTATATTCTTGGTTTCATTTCGCATGCAAGAAAAGAGGCTGTCTCAAGAAATAACTGGACTCCTGTTAAGAGCAGTGAGGATATATGAATTAGAGGATTGATTCCTCCTGTACTCCTAACCTGCTTGTAGTTAGCATCATCACATTCATGTTTGGGATATGGAAGGGGGCTCTAATACTGTTCATTGTCGCAAGCTAGGGAAACAGGTATGAAATGGTCTAAACTTTTGTAACTGTATGACTGCAAAGAGTGAAAACTTCTCTGTAAATATTATCATTTGTAATAAGATATTTAGCAATAGCATGTAAGATGAGGTTTACGTCCTTGTAAATGAATACTACTTTAGTGTCTTATTGCATTTCCGATTTGTCCAGCAATAAAAGAAAAACCTTGACAAGATTTTTCTCAAATAAATGGAGTACGTAACTGTACCAATGTAGAAGGAATCAAGACGATTGATAAACTTTACGTAAGTCCTTTATGTTTCTTAGCGCTGAAAACAAGAACTGAAAGCTGCATTTTATTTATTTATTTTTTATTATTAGATATATATATATATATATATATATATACACAGGAGCTCTACAGACCCTGACAGTCGGGGTTTGTAGCGTTTCCAACTGTGGAGAGTTTGCAATTTCAAAATAACTGGGGCAAGTTAACAATTTCAGCTATTTTGAATTTCTCCTCCTCCACGTGGAGACCATGTGACCCCAATTTGCAGAAAGAAAATTCCAACTTTCCCCATCTGTTGCTCACCACTAGACCTTCCTTCCCCGACCGAACTCCTCCTCTCTAGCACACATCCTTCCCCAGCCGAATCTCCTCCTCTCCAGCACGCACGTCGAATCTTTTTCCTACCCAGTTCAGCCTCGCCCCCTACGAGCGGCTCCTCCATCCCTAGCCGCGCATAGAGCCTCAACCCCGACGTTCGGCAAAGCTCCTCCCTCCACAATACGCACGCCTCTCCGAGCCTCACCCCCGACAATCGGAAAATCTCCCTCCTATGCGTTCATGACTGTTTTTACCGACAAGACTTCGTTCCGCTTGTTAATTTTGCACAATCTTGATATCTAAAGCATTACCAATTTACAATGGACCAGAAAATATTTTTCAAGTGTTGTAATGACTGAATTAAGTTGTTTTGGTCGTTTATGATGATTGTTTACTTGCTTGTGAGATAAAGCTAGGCCTATTGTCTCAAAAAAAAAATGAAAAAAAAAAAAAAAAGTTGTACGTTTTTATTTCGTTTTTTGGAAAAACTCTATGGTCTATTTACAACTTTTCTTTCGTCTTACTTATTGCAATAGTCATAAAATAATTGAACTTAGCCACAAACGACCTAATTGTTTTGGAAGAAAAGGAAAAAAAATCGGTTGTACGTTTACATGTCTTGCTCTGGAAAAACACTGTGGTCTTTTTATAACTTATTTATTCTATATAATAATAAAACTTGAAAGCCACTTTTCAACGAACTAATTGTTTTAGGAAAAAAAAAGAACTAATTGTTCTGTCGTACTAAAAAAAAAAAGAAAAAAGAAAATAATTTGTAGTTTTTAACCTACATCTCTACGACTGTTCAAAACAAAGAGAATCGAAACTCAATCCAAAATCCTTTTCAGGATGCGTTAACTATTTGATCGAAACATATATGATTTTCAGTTGGGTGGTGCGGGATTGGGGAGGGAGATTCTCCAATCGTGCTTTGGCTGGGGAAGGATGCGTGCTGGGGAGGAGGAGTTCGGTCGGGGAAGGAGGGTCTAGTGGTGAGCAATAGATGAGGAAAGTCGGGATTTTCTTTTTGCAAATTGGGGTCACTTGGTCTGCATGTGGAGGAGGAGAAATTCAAAATGGCCAAAATTGTTGACTTGCCCCAATTATTTTAAAATTGCAAATCTTCACAATCGGGAACGCTACAAACCCCGACTATCGGGGTCTGTAGAGCTCTTGTATATATATATATTTTAATTTTTTTTTAAGACAAACATGTTATTTGATTTTGTTTAGGGTCATTTACCAGCACAGTAGGTTACTGCCTTACTGGTAGTATTATATAGGCTATTAGATGTTTTCAATGGTAAAATCCATAAAATTATTTCTCAAATTTTAGAAACGCTTTTTTCATCTAAAAGGAATGTGGGTTTGGAATTGTTGATATCTTATTTTCCAAGGAACTTAGTAGTTGCTTATGCTCTATATTGTCATCTAGGCTTTTGCTGCAGAATTTTATAGCTATAATGGTTTCTGGCCAAAAGAAAACACAAAATTATATTTCCAATTCTGTGTTGATGCTGCCAACCTTTGTGTTATGTTTCTAATGTTTTGGTTGAATTTTATTTTATTTTATTTTTTTCGTTTTTTGTGGTAGAAATTGTTTGGTTGAATTTAAAAGAAAATAGATGAAACTGAAATAATAAGCCGCAGCTATGGGTGTAAATTTGAGCTACCCCTGATCTAAGCTAAAAGTTCGAGTTCAGACAAATTCAGATAGAACTCTTTTTGGCCGGAGAAAAAATTCGGACTGGGCTTGACTAGGCGAATATTTTAAAATTTTAAAGTTCGATGTCCAGCTCTATGGATATCAAGTTGGATTTTAAGTTCAGATATCGGACTTTGGATTTAAAGCATATGCTTGAATTTAAAACTCAAATATATATATATATATATATTAAAATGGATCATATGTTATATACAAAATATAAAAATATGAGAAGCAATAAACAAATGCAATTTAAAATTTAGTAGATATTTTATAATAAATTGAATAAAAATAAAATTATAAAATTATATCAGACTATCTAATCAATTTAAATTTTGGCTGATGGATCTAATGGGTTGGATTTAAAGTTTGACTTATACTAAAAATTTAAAATCTAAATCCAATCCAAAAATAAATTAGACAAAGTTCAATTTGAACTAGATTATTTTGGACAGATTTAATCGGGTTTGGACTTTGGGTTTTTTCACATTCCTAGTTACAGCCTTCTAATGGACAAATATTATGCTCTTCTGCCTGAAATTGGGTTGTGTTAACCCCCTTTTTTTTTGGTGTAAATGTGTTAGATCAAGCTATTCCTTCCATGTTATAAAAAGAAAAAACGGAATATTTCCCATAAATATTTGGTGTTATTTGGTAATGCATTAGTTTTTATGTTTTGATTTTTCCTAGCTAATTGTGTGTAATTAATTTAATTTAAATTTGTTAGTGTTATTGATGGTTAAAATTTGTTAGGCATTTCAAATAATTATAAATTTGAGTAGGAAAAAAAAAAGCAAATTAAAAATCATTTCAATTTGTATTTTATTTTTTATTAATTTTTAAACTCATACTTAAATTAAGATGCTTAATAAATTCCAATTAATGTTTAAAAGTAATAAAAAACTAATGTTGTTACCAAATGAACTTAGCTTTATCCAAATCCTCATACAAGTATCATAGAGAGAAACAAACTTCTATGGTAAAAAATACACTAAAAATTATTAATGCCACCATGAAAATTAATAAGAGAAAAAAAGAAGAAGATGATGGATCTGACAATGTCTATACGATGACGACCGGGCTTGTTCTATCGTTTTGTGGGCTTTTTTGGGTTTCAGGTCTTAGACCCTGATAAGCCCTTGAAGTGATAACTGGTTTGGGTTTTGCTGAACCTCTATACAGTGGTCTCTTGATTGGGTTTTTGCAGACCCTCTCCCTAATATCCCCAAAAAATTAATACTAAATGGTGCCATGCCTTATAAAAAAAATCACCAAAGATAAACATTGTCAAGGAAAAGTTTTGAGATCATTTTATGATATTATGTTTGAATTCTTAATAAAATCACTTTTCATTCACCAAAAAATAAAATAAAATCACATTTCATTTATATATTTTTATCATATGGGGATTTGAACCAGAACTTTTCCCATAGAAAAAGTGAACTCGTGCCACTAGAATTGTCTTTGCAAAGTCAAATTACTTTTCTGATGATACACTTTTTTGGAGCATATATATTGAAAATTTTCTAAGGTTAGAAAGATGGAGAGACTACTTATAATCTTTGAGTTAATTGCATTTTAATAACAACTAAGTTGCATTTTAATCATATATATATATATATACTCATTGGGTGACTTGAACCATCACCTTTCACATGGAAATTTTGTTGACTCATACCAATAGATTGTCCCTCCAAAGTAAAATTACTTTTCAATATTAAGAAATGATACACTAATTTAGAGTATATATATTTAAAATTTTCTAAGGCTACAAAGATGGAGAGACTACTTCCAATTTTTTGGGTTTTCATTTTTAATACCATTTAGTTTGAAAAAGTTGCACTTTAAGGTTTGGAGTTTAAAACGTTGCAATTTAGATCATTAAATTTCAAGTTATTGCATTTTGGTTCAATTAAATATTTTGACTAACAATAGTCATGGCTACATTCTTGACTCTCATGTGACCAATATTAAAATATATAAGCTCTGGTCCAACGATCTAGTTTCATATATTTTCATTTTAGTACCTTTTTATTTTTAACCATTAGGTCGACTTGATGGTTTTACCATCAGAGTTTTCTTTATCAATCTTTAGATTACTTCAAATGTTGAAATTTAAAATTTTATTTATGATTTACTGAATTTCTACATGGCTTACTTTTCCAAATAGAGTTTTAGTGTGTCACAAAATCTATATTAGATCATTTATTGATTCTTAAATATTTATCATTGAAGCAATCTAAGATCTCATATTGTAGGAACTCATCATCAAAAAAAAGGCGAGCTTGACTACATATATGTTATATATAATTATGAAAAAAAATGCAGCATCGGCATCGTATAAGATAGATTGAATACTTGTACATAATAAATAACAGGGCAATTTTCACGTTGATTTCCCTTTGTCTTCAAAACCTTGCGTTTTGGTTTAGTTTCTTTCTTCCTTCAAATTGATGGATTCAAAGCTTCGGTAAAGGAAAATCTATCAAAACACACAGAGAAAATCTAATGGAGAATTTTCTTGACCTTCTCTCTGAACCTAAACAGTATTACCCGCTTACAAGTCGACTTCTCTCTAATGCAGCGCCTTCGTCTCCACATCTAAGGCTGGTAAAAAAATCCTCCATCAACTTCTTCATCTCAGAAGCAGAAAAAGAAAGGTGTATTATGCAAACTTTGGTATTTATTTTTATTTATCGATGTTCTCATACTGTTTTTGTTGAAATTTAAGGGTTCTTTCCTCTCTTCTTGTTCAAGTATGAAACTTTTCTCACTGAATTGAACATAGTCTTTGTATTTCAGCCACCACATTGCAAATGCGAAATAGGTATTTTTTGTTTTTGTTCTATGGCAGTGTTTTGTCTTTATTGCATTCCCTAATTATATGATTTGATGCTAATATGATCGACTTGAGATATACTAGACAAAAGAATTCATGAGTAATTGTTGTTTTAGTATGCATAGTCATGTGTATTGCTACTATATTTACCATTTATATAAACATGTTTGATCAAATTGGAACACAATCTTATACTCCACAAGTTACAGATAAGAAAAAACCAAAGGTTAGACATGAATTTTCATCAATTTAAGAGGATTTTAATTTTACAATGCATATGCAATAGAATGGATTTAGTGCAAGAATGAGTAACAATAAGACAAAAAAAAAAGGGAATAAATGAGCTAGAATAAAAACAATTTGTTTGCTTTATAAAAGAACATAAAAATGACTTTTGTGAAAATAAAGGAAAAATATTCAGGCCAAAGATTAGGTGAAAGGAATCAAGGAGTAGTTCGAGTTGGTCACAAAGCTAAGATGATGGTTAAGCGGCAAACAAAATTGATCAAATTGGATTGTTAGTCATTTTGTGAAAAAGCATAACCATATACTTTCTACTCCAAATAAGGTATATTTGTGAATGTCACATAGAGGTGTGTCTACTTTGAAAAGAGTTTTGAGCCAATAATTATCAAAAGATAATATCCTAACATGTCAAAAAATAAGGCTGATGGAAATAGAATCTAGTGGTCCTCAAAATGAATGAGAGATGAGAAAAAAGAAATTGATGTAGAATTGTTACTCGAATTTTTTTCTTTTGAGCCAAAAAAAAATCCAACTTTGTACTTTAGATTTGAACTAGATGAAGAAAGTTAGCATGTTAGATGCCTTTGGGCATATATTTTTGTAAGGATATCATATCATTTATTTGGTGATATAGTTGTGTTTGACACACTTTACAATCTAACAATTATGATATGATATTTTCTCCATTAGCAGGAATTAATCATCATGGTCAAACTATTTTGGATTTCATTTGTTGAATGGTGAGAAAACCCATACATTAAGTTGGTTATTCAATCAATTGTTAGATGATATGCTTAGGAGTGCACCTCAAGTGATTATTATGGATCAAGATCCTACAATGACTAAGGCGATAGCTCAAGTTCTATCATTAACTTGACATCGATACTTTATGTGGCAAATTTTGAAAAAATAAAATTCAGAAAGGATAGATACCATAGTTTATCAGGACAGCTATAATTTCTTTCAAAAATGTCATTTTTAACTTTGAGACTATTATAGAGTTTGAAACTAGTTGGTTTGTTCAAAAAGACCTAGCAAGAAGATAATCCATGGTTGCATCAAATGTTTTAAATCCGCAGCAAGTGTGTTTCTGCTTATTTTAATCATAGTTTCAATGCATGAATGTTTATTAAAGAGCAGAAAGTTCATATGCATTTTTCAAAAGATATATCTTAAACAAAACTCATTGATGGACTTTATTATATGTTTTAATAGAGTTGTTAATCATCAAAGACATAATGAGTTAGTTGCAGATCAATGAGCAATCAAAGATGAAATCTATGTGGTCAATGGAGAAACAAATGGTGAAAATATACATAAAGAAGAATTTTTTAATTTTTCAAGATGAAATGTTTTGAAGCGATGCTTATGAAGGGATAATTTCATTTACATCCCCTATGCTTTAATATAATTTCAAATATGACCTTCAAGTTTTGAAAATTTTAGAAAGTACTCATACCGTTGACGTATCCGTTTTCAAATAAGATTTTGTTAAACTTAATGCCAAAAAGGCAGAATGGTCATTTAATGTATCTGTTTTCTTATTTTTTAAACTTCCACTCTCTCATCTCTCTATATTCTTCTTCTTAGTCTCTCCTGCACATTTTTTTCCCTTCTCTCACTTTCTCTCTTAATTTTTTTTTCTTTTATAGTTTATTTTTTTTAAAATAACTTATCTATCTTCCCCCTGTCTTTCTCTCTTCCATCTCTCACGTATTCTCTTTTTCTCTCTTCCCTCTCTCCTTTCTCTCCTTTCTCTTTTTTATTTTTATTTTTCTTCTCTCCTTCTCTCACAATCCTCTCACTTTCTCTTTTTCTCTCTTTTTTTTTTCTGGTTTTTTTCTTTTATTTTCCCTCTCTCCTTTTTCTTTTCTCTCTCTTTTCTTATTTTTTATCTTATTCTTCTCACCATGATTTGCTTCTTCTTTTTTTCTCTTCTCTCTCTCTCACAATCTCATTCTCTATTTTTTTCTTCATTTTTCTTTCTGGTTTCCTTTTTTTCTTGTTGCTTTTATTTTTTTTGGATTCTTTTGACTTTCTTTTTTATGTCTTTGAATTTTTTTTCCGGTAATTTTTGTTTTTGTAGTAGATAACAGTAGTAATTATTCCTTTGTAGTGGTATAAATGATCTAAAGAGGAGAGATAGTGACAAAGATGAGAGATCTTGAGAGAGAGGAGGGTTTTTCTAATCTAGATAGTTTGATGTTCAATTGGTTTAATATCCAATTAAAGTAATTTTTATTGAAATTTTGCTTAAACATTTGTAAAACAAAAATGCAGTTTTGAAGGATATGTATAGTATACTAAGGAAGGAGACGAAGGAAGAAAAATAAACACTGAATTTTTTCTCTCCTATTTTTTTTTAAAACAAAAATATATGATAAAATATTTTAAAATTAGAGTAATAAAAAAATTTAATGAAAAATTAATAAAATTGTCTATAAACTAAAACATTTAAATTAGGATATATTAATAATTATGAAAGAAATGGTAAGTTTAATTTTTTTCTTCATTTTTTTATTTTTATTACTTCAAATTTTTAATAAATATATTACAATAAAAAATACCTAAGAGAGAGAGAGATAGAAAGAGGAGAGTGTTAGAGAGGGGAGAGATGGAGGAGAGAGAGGAATAAATAAAAAAATATTAAAATTTAGTTTAAAGGGCATTTTAGTAAATTTATTATTATTTTAATAAAATACGAGTATTATCATCATTTAACACTCTGACATTGTCAAAGTTACTAAACCCTCAAGGTGTAAAGGGTGTATTTGAAATATATGGAGCCTGAAGGTCTATTTTGAATTAGGCCTCAAGTACAAGTGTTAATGAAATAATCCGTATCTCTTAAATAGCACATTGGAGAATGATGGGTCTACCTTGTATATTGTGCATAAGGCTAGTGAAGGTTGTTAATCAAATAGTAGTGTCATGAGAATTTTTGAGATATGGGTCAGAGAACCTCCCAGGCCTCTCTAACGTCCGCAAAGGTCACCGTGAATGAGGCCCACCAGTCAAGAGCAAGTGAAGTCTGTCTTGACAGGCAGGGCCGAAAACAAGCCCAAGCGCGGCATGGTCTCGGATGATGGAGTAAGTATGCCCCGTTGACCTTCGGTTCTTGGCTTAAATACTTGCCTTATTCTCCGAGTCCACGTGTCACAATCCCAGCTTATGAGGGTTCATAACCCTAGCATCTGAGCCGTTGAGATGAGGTACTTAAGGTAAGGTTAGGTGAGTAGGAAAGGGACGGTTTTCTGAAGATTTTAACCCTAAACACTACCTAACAACCCTAGACCAGTCACCATCATCACCTTTGACAGGTTTCAGAAGGGCCTTCGGCTCAGAACTCGAGGTAGATTGCGCAGTGGGATACCTGAGGGAAACCTGAAGGAGGTTGCTGGAATAGTCTCATAACTGACTTAAGCATCGGAGTGGAAATGCTGGTGACACCACCGACCCCCAGTTTGACACCATTGTCTCATCTTGCAGGGGTCAGGGATGAAATCTAAGATCCAGTCAGGGAAACATTGCATGGCATCGTAGTGACAAAAATCAGACAACAACAATGGTGCCTTCTATGGGAAACGAAGGAAAAATATCAAAGTTGTGTCAAGATCTAGAAGTCACGTGCGGCCATAATCACTGGTAAATGGATCATCTGGAAGAATTGTGACCCCAAGAGAAAAAGTTTGGCTGCAAAACCATTATTGCGGCTAGGTTAAGGAGTGTGATATGGAGGATCAGCAGGAAGCGGGATTGAAGAATAGTGGCACCGAGCTATCGAACAGGCAAGTCAGGGAGAAGCAGCCCAGAAGAACCAGCACTATCCCTCATCGGGAAGCCACTGTTCTCAGTGAGCCAACGACTTTGTTATCGCAGCTACCCCCATAGAGATTTAGTGACAGGAGGGTAGCCTCACGATTCTAGAGAACCCGCTTGTCTGACGTGGAGAATCGCTTAGAGCAACTAATAGGGCAAATGATTCAGAGTCAAAATAACCATCAATCCCAACTTTCTCCGACATGCAGGAGCTAAGTGCCTGTGGATTCCCCACATCCCTATGCATGACCACAGGAACAAAGAGAAGGAGGAGCGGCAAAAAACGATGTCAGAGGTCATGGAAGGAATGACATGAGGCATGAGCGTTCAAGGCAACTTGATGGAGAGGTTTGGAGGGATGTCAGAGCCTCTCCATATCACCCGCCGGACAGGCAAGGAAGTTCCAGGCACAGAGCAGTCAGCGATGCTTTCTCCTTAGCTCATGAAGTGGATTTGAGCAATCTGAGAGCATCCCTGGATGCCAGGAGAAGAACACGAGCTGAGAATGAGAGGGCCCGAGTCTGAAGAGAAATGAGACCTGAACGACATACTCAGTGGAACCCGGATAAGGAAAGAGCTCGCATTAGGGCAGAGGAACGGGAGCTGCTCGAAGAGGAAATAGGAAGGGACGCAGCATAAGTCGAGGCGCGGAGGCTTGCTGTTCTAAGAGACCTCCATGTCAAGGCAGGAGCCCATGCTCATTGCACAGCAGGGTCCCAGTCCACCTCACCTTTCACCTTGGGGATAAAGCAGACAGCTCTCCCACCTAATTTCAAAATTCTTCAGGTGGAACGTTATCAGGGCCGAACCAACCCTGGAGAGCACTTAGGGGCTTACAGGGTCTAGATGGAATTTGAGGGAGCCGAGGACGCAATCATGTGTAGGGCCTTCCCATTAACCCTTGGGGGAATGGCTAGAACGTGGTTTACTAATTTGAAGCCAGGGACTATTGGCTCTTTCGGGGGTTCGGCCAGTAAAAAGCCCCATCCTCACATCTCTTCGATCGTTCAAAGGGAGGGAGAGTCTCTGAAGTCATTCATTCAGAGATTTACAGAAGCCATGATGCAAGTCGAAGGAGGAAATGATGACAGGTCCCTGCAGGCCATGCAGGATGGCCTGAAAGATAAAGTTCTCATTTGTTCGATAGCAAGGAACCCTCTTCGGACTTTCATTGAGATGCTGGTGGAAGCACACAAGTACATTTCGGAGGAAGAGATCATTCAGTCATGGAAGAGGTCTAGACAAGAGCACGAAGGTTGAAATTACTCACGAAGGAATCAGAAGAACGGAGCTGTAAACAATAAAAGAAGTAGTGATGAAAGAAATCAGGGACCTTGATTCCTCAAAGACAGACCAGGCAGGTTCACACTGCTCAACACGACGTGTGAGGAGGTGTTGATGAAAATTAAGGGAAGCAACATGCTAAAAAACCCCTTTCGGTCAAGACACCATTTCGCTATCGGAACAGAAAGAGGTATTGCAGGTACCACAAATGAATGTCAGGAACTGAAGGAAGAGATAGAAGCCCTTATCCGGAGGGGACACATGCAACAGTTTGTGGCAGGGGCCACTAGTTAGGCAGGACCATCCAGACAGGAACAAATTAGGGAAAATGATACATTAGTGATATCGTTCTGACCAGGGGAGATTAATGGAAGTGTGCAGACCATTGTAGGAGGACTACGCATGGAGGGGAGTCTAATAGGGCAAGGAAAGCACATGCGAGGGATGCTCGAGCCAAGCAGGAGTAGTTTGAAGTGAACCTGGCGACCAGGCAGCCCAAAACACCACGAGGGGATCCTTTTCTGTTAACTTTTGATAATAGAGAAGCCTTGAATATTCACCATCCCCATGATGATGCAATAGTGATAGCAGCGCAGGTGGCCAATCACATGATGTTTCACATGTTGATAGACGCAGGAAGTTCGGTGGATATATTGTATGCCCCAGCCTATGACGCAATGGGGCTAAAAAGAGAGGCACTTAAGCCAGTCAGGACTCCCCTATCGGGCTTCACGGTGAGTCGGTATTTTCAGAAGGGTCTGTCGAACTCCCCGTCACGGTGGGAAATGCCCCTGATCGATCCACAGTGATGATCAACTTTTTGGTAATGAAGACCCCTTCAGCGTACAATGCCATCATTGGAAGACCCACCTTGAACGCATTCAAAGCGGCAACCTCAATCTACCACTTGTTGATGAAGTTTCCTACCCCTGGAGGGGGAACTGGATGCGTTCGAAGGGATGAACATGAATCGAGGAAGTGTTACGCGACCTCCCTGCGTAACCGAGATGTTCACACAGAATCATTGGCCATCTTTTCAAGCCCCAGGCAGGAAAACCCTAGCTCGCAGCATGAAAGACTCAACGACATGGCTTGCCTGACAACCTCTGGGCAGGAACACCCTGAGCAAGCGAGGAAGTAGCCGTATCCCGAGTTGGAAGGCTCGAATCAACTAGGGAGCAGTTCCTCCCTCAAGAAGCCCCAAAGTGGAAAATCTCCCTTCGAGCAGCAATGCATGGAGCCACCTGGGGAAATGGAAGTCGTGTTGGAGGAAGACTAATGGGATACAATTTATATATATTTTATATACCTTAATACTTGATTTGAGCATGTTTTATTCATTTAAAATGAATTAATTTATATTTTTCTATGTTTTAGGTAGATTTGAGCTTAAAGGGATGAAAAATGAAGAAACAGTGACAAAATCGTAATTAAACAGAAAAACTGAAGAAGAATTGGCAAAACCGTAATTAACTGGACGTTGGCAGCAAGACAGTGCAAATAGGTGCAATGCCCATGCGCCTGGATGGTCGCGAATCTGAGCGTTTTGTGCGCGTTTTTGTGATTTTTAGCCCTAGGTTTTTGTATAAATATGTTTTATCATTGTTGTAAAAGGGATAGCCGTTTTTAGATCAAAAACAACAAAAAATTGAGATTTTCTAACAAGTACGAGTAGCTAAATCTCTCTCTTGGATAGGAGTATTATTCATTACTAAAGTACGAGGTGTGAGACTTGGTTTATAAGTTTTAATTCAATTTGTGTTCTTCCAATTTATTTGTTTATTATTCAATTCTCTTTTGATTATAATTTGGATCCGTTATAATTATTTGTGGATTGGGTATTTGCTAATTTGGAATTCAATCGTATTGAATGTTCTATGTTTAGTAGCATTTTGATTTTAATAATTGCATGCTAAGCTTTTGTTAATTTCTTAGGAGAATGCAAGATAGATTAAAGTTTTACAACGTTTGTAGGACTTGTTTATTGTTGGTTGCTATTGTTCTTAATGCTGTTCTGATTTAATTTAGATCACGTTGGTTTAGATATTTCAGAATTAGGATTAATTTACGATCGTATCTGAATTAATTAATTGTGAGAGTTAGAATAAAATTGGCCGTGCTATTTTATTCAATCCAACATTGAATGATTATTTTTGGATATATTTTTGTCTGTGATCACCTGTTCTTTAGTAATTGAAGATACTCTGACTCAAGGTTTTTTCCAATTGTTATTTCCAATATTTTTAAATTACTTTCATTAATATTTGAATTTGCCAACATAAAATCCCCCCTTTATCTTTTTAATTTTACTTTAATTGGAAGAGAAATAGTTTGATGATCACTCTCTGTGGAATCGACTTGAACTTGCTGTTACTATGGTAGTGTTTAAATTCAGTAATTAATTTTGGTGTTTACGACACGCATCAAATTTTGACGCCGTTGCTGGGGACTGTGCGTCAATTTCTTTCTATTCTAATTTTAGTATTAGTTTTCTTTGAGATTTTGTTGTTTTAGGTGCATGACTAGACTATCAAAAGAAGAAGATATGAGCTTAGACAGTGATTCTGAATTTGAGGAGATGGCAGCCCCTACTAACAACAACAGACCTCAAACTTTAAAGGAGTTGGCTGCTCCAAATTTAAATTCTCAGCCTCTTTGCATTGAATTTCCTGAAGTACAAGCTTCATTTGAATTAAAATCTGGATTAATACACTTACTTCCAACTTTCTTTGGTCTTGTAGGTGAGGATCCCCATAAACATTTGAAGGAGTTTCATGTAGTTTTCTCGGGGATGAAGCCGCATGGCGTAACTAAAGAATAAATTAAGTTGCTTGCTTTTCCCTTCTCACTTAAAGATGCAGCTAAGGATTGGCTATACTACATTCCTTCTGGTTTTATCAATTCTTGGATTGAAATGAAGCGATTATTTTTAGAGAATTATTTTCCTTCTTCAAAAGCTGCCAATATAAGGAAAGAGATATGTGGCATCCAACAACATGATGTTGAATCGCTATATGAGTATTGGGAACAGTTTAAAAAATTGTGTGCTAGTTGCCCTCAACATTAGATTAGCGAGCAACTCTTTATCTTATATTTTTATGAAGGAATGCTACCTACGGAAAGGAGTATGGTGGATGCCGCAACTGGAGGTGCTTTAGTTGAAAAGACTCCAGAAGAAGCAAGTCGCCTAATCTCTACTATGGCTGCTAATTCACAGCAGTTTGGCTCACGATCTAACCCTCAAGCTAGAAAAGTTTATGAGGTAAGTACTTCTAACCTTGAGCGCCAGATTTATGATTTAACCTCTTTAGTTCGCCAGTTGGCTGTAGGGAATGCTCAAGCTACCAAGGCTTGTGGGATTTGCTTTGTTGCGGGTCATGCTACGGATTCATGCCCCACTCTAAATGAAGATGAGGCCATTCAGCAAGCTAATGCAGTTGGCGGATTTCTGGGACAACCACAACACAAATATGATCATTTTTCTAATTCTTACAATCCTGGATGGAAAGATCATCCTAATTTGAGTTATGGAAATAATCCCGGACAAAACCATTACCAACAACTATATCAACCAAGACCACCACCCGCAGAACCTCCTCAATCAGGTATGTCATTGGAAAATATAGTGAAAGTTTTAGCCACTAACACTCAACAATAGTATAAATATGTTTTATCATTTTTGTAAAAGGGATAGCCGTTTTTAGAGCAAAAACAACAAAAAATTTAGATTTTCTAACAAGTACGAGTAGCTAAATCTCTCTCTTGGGTAGGAGTATTATTCATTACTAAAGTACAAGGTGTGAGACTTGGTTTATAAGTTTTTAATTCAATTTGTGTTCTTCCAATTTATTTGTTTATTATTCAATTCTCTTTTGATTATAATTTGGATCCGTTATAATTATTTGTGGATTGAGTATTTGCTAATTAGGAATTCAATCGTATTGAATGTTCTATGTTTAGTAGCATTTTGATTTTAATAATTGCATGCTAAGCTTTTGTTAATTTCTTAGGAGAATGCATGATAGATTAAAGTTTTACAACGTTTGTAGGACTTGTTTATTGTTGGTTGCTATTGTTCTTAATGCTGTTCTGATTTAATTTAGATCACGTTGGTTTAGATATTTCAGAATTAGGATTAATTTACGATCGTATCTGAATTAATTAATTGTGAGAGTTAGAATAAAATTGGCCGTGCTATTTTATTCAATCCAACATTGAATGATTATTTTTGGATATATTTTTGTATGTGATCACCTGTTCTTTAGTAATTGAAGATACTATGACCCAAGGTTTTCTCCAATTGTTATTTCCAATATTTTTAAATTACTTTCTTTAATATTTGAATTTGCCAACATAAAATCCCCCTTTTATCTTTTTAATTTTACATTGATTGGAATAGAAATAGTTTGATGATCAGTCTCTGTGGAATCGACCTAAACTTGCTGCTACTACGGTAGTGTTTAAATTCAGTAATTAATTTTGGTGTTTACGACATGCATCAAAGACCAGCTTGACTTTCAGTCAAGAAGCAGAGAGGACAAGTGGAAGAAAACAATAAGAGGAGAAGCGGTAGAAAACCTGATCGAAGTGCAACTGGACATGGCTATCCTCGCCAGAACAACCAAGATTGGGAGCTTGCTCCCAGGCGAGCTCAAAGAAGCATTGGTCAAATTCTTAAGAGAGAATTTAGATGTTTTTGCGTGGTCCCATGACGACCCGAGATCATAGTTCATAGATTGAATGTCGACCCTTACTTCCGCCCAGTCAGGCAATTTCGAAGGAGCTTCAATCCCTAGCGTTATGAAGCAATCAAGGTCGAAGTGGAGAAATTACTAGACTCTGGACTTATAAAATAGGTGCTCCATCCGGATTGGTTAGCTAATGTGGTTCTTGTCAAGAAGAGCAACGAAAAATGGAGGGTTTGCATGGATTTCACGGACCTCAACAACGCATGTCTGAAAGACAGCTTCCCTCTGTCTTAGATCGATCAGCTGGTGGACTCCATGGCAAGTAATGAAATATATAGCTTTTGTGATGCGTTTTTAGGGTACAATCAGATCAAGATGCATCCGCGAGACCAGAAAAAAACCTCGTTCATAACAGATAGGGGGCTTTACTATTACAAAGTGATGCCATTTGGGCTTAAGAATGCGGGGGCTACCTACCAAAGGCTAGTTAACAAAATGTTTGCTCAGCAGATAGGGAAAACCATGGAAGTTTATGTAGACGACATGTTGATTAAAAGTGTTAAAGCTTCGGAGCACCTGATTGACCTGGACCAAAAGTTCTCCATCCTCAGGAAGCATAAGATGATGTTAAACCCAGCAAAATGTGTCTTCTGGGAAGTTCCTGGGGTTTATGGTAAAGCAAAGGGGAATTGAAGCTAACCCCAACAAGATCAGGGCCATTTTGGAAATGAATTCCTCAGCCAAAATCCAAGATGTCTAGAGACTGACTGGGAGAATAGCAGCCTTAAATCGATTGGTGTCCAAAGCGACTGATAAGTGCCTGCCGTTTTTCAAGATACTAAAGGGACCCAAGAGTTTTGCGTGGACAAAAGAATGCGAGGAGGCATTTACTCAGCTCAGGTAGTACTTGGGATCAGCACCATTACTGTCCAAGCCGGCATCGGGGAGACACTCTTCTTGTACTTGGCTGTTTCAGAAACAGCTGTCAGCTCCGCCCTCATCCGCGAGGAAGCCTAGATTCAATATCTGGTTTATTATGTTAGCAAAGCTATGATGCCAGGTGAGACAAGGTATCCAACAATAGAGAAGCTTGCCTTAGCTTTGGTGGTCTCATCCAGGAAGCTCAAGCTTTATTTCTAGGCCCATGCCATCACTGTCCCAACTAGTTCCCCTTTGAGGCAGGTACTTTAGAAGCCAGAGGCATCAGGAAGGTTAATCAAATGGTCCATAGAGCTGGGACAATTTGGGATTTCTTACACCCCAAGGACAGCAGTAAAGGCTCAGGTAGTCGTCGACTTCATCGCTGAATTCACTGCGTTGGAAGGGGTGGAAGACCAATCCCTGGATGTCGAGGAGGAAACGGAACAGAACACGAGGATCTAACCACATTCTGGACATTGCATGTGGATGGCTCATTGAGTGAGCACGGCAGCGGAGCTAGATTCATACTCACAACGCCAGGACCTGATTTTGTTAAACTATAATACGCCATCCGCATCGAGTTTAAGGCAACAAACAATGAATCTAAATATGAAGCTTTGATTGTAGGCTTGAGAATGGCAGGATCAGTGGGAGCTAGAAGGCTACGAGTCTACAGTGATTTACAGCTAGTTGTCAAGCAGGTAAATTCAGAGTGCCAAGCAAGGGAAGGCAGCATGATATCGTACTTGGCCAAGGTAAAAGACCTGCTTGAAAAATTTGAGGAATGTCAAATCACTCAGGTACCAAGAGAAGAGAATGCAGATGCAGATTTATTTGCTAAGCTCGCCTCGGCATCAAACTCAGAGCTCACACAAAGTGTGCCTTTTGAAATACTCAAGGAACCGAGTTACAAGAAGGAGGAATAGGAAGTTAACCAGGTGGATGACAAGCTCGAGTGGATGAATCCAATAATCGAGTACCTGACAGAAGGAATGCTGCCTGAAGATAAGCCAGAGGCACGGCGTTTAAGGTATAAAGCCCCATATTATACCTTGATAGATGGTGTGTTGTATAAGAGAGGTTTTTCCCTCCCTTACTTGAAATGCCTGGGTGCAACCGAAGCTGATTATGTTCTGAGAGAGGTACATGAGGAGATTTGTGGCAATCATTACGGGGGCCAATCGCTTGCTCACAAAATAATCCATCAGGGATATTATTGGCCCTCGATAAGAAAGGATGCACAAGTTCATGCACGGAAATGTGATTCTGCCAAAGGTTTGCCAGCGTGCCAAGGAAATCCTCTGAATAGCTCACCTCGATTACCAGCCCTTGGCTTTTTGCCCAGTGGGGAGTAGACCTTATTGGCCCCCTGCCAACAGGCAGGGGCTAGGCAAAGTATGCTATAGTCGCAATCAATTACTTTACCAAGTGGGTGGAGGCTGAGCCATTATCTACGATAACTGAAGCTAAGACCTCAAATTTCATATGGAGATCTATTGTGTGTAGGTTCGGCATACCACATACCATTGTAATGAACAATGGCAGACAGTTTGATAATCGGAATTACAAGGATATGTGCTCGAATCTGGGAATTAGGTAAACTTTTTTAGCCTCATTCCATCCGCAAGTGAATGGACAAGTTGAGGCTGTCAACAAAGTAATCAGGAAGAACCTAAAAGCTGAGCTGGATGTAAACAAAGGGGCCTGGGTGGATGAACTCCCAAAAGTTCTATGGGCATATCGAACCACACCCAGGACAGGAACTGGTGAGACCCCTTTCTCTCTAGCATTCGGGGCTGAAGCAGTGATACCGGTGGAAATTAAAGAGCCAAGCCCTAGAGTCAGACACTTCAACCTCGAAAAAAATGATGAGCAGATACGTTTGAGCCTTGATTTGATTGAAGAAAAAAGGAATACGGTGCAGATAAAAGCGGCGGCATACAAACAGAGATTAGCGAGGTACTACAATTCCAGGGTGAGGCAAAGATCTTTCAGACAGGGAAACTTGGTCCTGAGGAAAACAATGCTCAATACTAAGGAGCATGGGTCAGGAACTCTCAGACCTAACTGGGAAGGTCCGTATAGAGTAATTGAAGTGTTACGCTCATGCACGTACAAGCTAGAAGGATTTAGATAGAAAGAAGTTGTCTCACCCGTGAATGTAGAGCATTTAAAAATTTACTATCAATAGATCGATGTAACGACGATAGGCATTTGTAAAACACTTTTATTTTTCAATAAAGCAAATGCTCATTCAGGAATGAAACGCCTCGCCGCTCAAAACCATAAAAGTTTCTAATTATCTGCTTAACGGGCCTGACTCGAATTTCAGCCGGTAGCTGAGGTCAGGCCCAGGTTCCAAATGAACTAGAGCCCCTCGAATTTCAGCCGGAAGCTGAAGTTAGGCATAGGTTCCAAATGAACCAGAGCCTTTTGTTATCTGCTCAACGGGTCTGACTCGAATTCCAGCCAGTAGCTGAGGTCAGGCCCAGGTTCCGAATGAACCAGAGTTTCTCGAGTTCCAACCGATAGCTGGAGTCAGACACAGGTTCCGAATGAACCTGAGCTTCTTATATTCCGCTCAACGGGCCTGACTCAAATTTCATCCTGTAGCTGAAGTCAGGACTAGTTTCCTTGGCGAGTCAAAGTCAAGTCACAGAAAACTCTCCCTCATCCTGAAAGAACATGCCAGAGTTCAGGGGGGACAATAGTGGTAAGATCAAGTCATCAACATACGAAGGAATAAGTTAAGTTCTAAATTAAATTGTCTTCAAAACATAAAGCATAAATTGTTGTCTAAAAAAAATATAAGAGGGCAATTGAAGGAAAATCACTATGGTTGGAGCCTAGGAAGGGGGAGCGTCAGGTGCTAAAGAAAAGATGCCGGATTCAACCTCCTTAGTGGGTGCCGAAGTTGGAGAACTAGAAGGGCGGAGGTTGTAGCCAGAAACAGGGACCTCTGGGCCCTTGAGTGCCAGACCACCAGAAGGAGGAACTGCTTGGCCAGGAGACTGAGACCCAAGCAAGGGATCAGAAGAGGCAGGAAGGCCTTGAGAAGAAGCAGGCACAAGCCCCAGGGATTTCTTCAGCATAGAGAGGTCCATGCCAGGGAAGCAGACACGGGCTTCCTTAATTGCAGCGTCCATCCCTGCATCAAAATGCCCATTAGCCTGCATCACCAGGACTGGTAAGCTGGGGACATTGCAGCAACCTTATCCTGCTCGAGCTTAAACTCTTCCAGAGATTTTCTGAATTGGGTCTCAAGCTCCTGATGAGCACGGATCCTGTTCTTTAGCTCCTCATTCTTCCTCTGGAGCTCCATCTCCTTCCTGAACAGCACGTACTCAAGCTCAACCCTCTAATTCCCTCTTCACATCCTTGAGGCGGAACAAGGACATGTCGGCTACTTGGAGCTCAATCTCCACCAGCTCATGGATCTTGAAGATTTACAAGAAAGCCTGCAAGAAACGACACTAATCAGAGATCAACATGATATAAGATAAAAGAAAAAGAGGAACTACTTGAGCAAGAACTCACAGAAGCCAGCTGGCGTGATGCCTCCTTAGCTAGGGAGGAAATGGGAGTGTTGCTGCATCGGTTGTCTTCCTGAGGAGGAACTTCTCGAAGAAGAACAGCCAGGAGGCCAACCAGATGGGAGGGGAGGCACGCCATTTCATCCTTAGCCATCCCTATGGCAGGATCCTTACCCTTCGATGCACGAAGGACTGCTTTCCCCTTAGAGGAAAGCTATTCCCCAGATCGAGATTGTGATCTGGAGATAGGTTCCTTCCCCTCCAGGGAAGCCGGTCTAGAGGCAGATGCATATCTGTGAGGGGTGGAACCGTGTGTCAGCTTAGCTGACTTTAGAAGCTCACTGAGGTCAGTCAGCTCTCTGGGTAGGCGCCCAGACAGGTCCCTCCGAGAGCTGCTTTTCCTTGCCTGACTGCTCATGGCTGCAAAAACCAGGAAACATTAGTTAGAAACATCGCGAGATGAAGAGAATGTAAAACATGAAGATCACCCCTAATTCATATCCAAGGATAGCCTCTCTTCTGACAAAACGAATTTGTAGTCCTTCTCGGTGAGACTCGGATGGCATCCACCATGGCACAGCTGGTTTGACCAAGAAGATGGGGGGATGAGCTCCATCCGTGACTTCGACCCCAAAAGCACCGAGGCACAAACACCTCATACCTGGTTCCCTGGGATCCAGCCTCCTAGCAACCACCAACAAAGAACTAGTCCTTCTGCCATCGAGTGATTTCAGGCAGGAATTGGATGAATTTCCTCCTACGAGGATAAACATAGTACAGAGCCGCCTGCTTGGGAACCAGTCTAATCTCGAAGAGGGCCTGGATCTCTGAAGGGGTAGGATTTGATTGAAAATGTTCCCTCCACAGCACGAGGGCGCAAAATACGGACCTCCAGATATTGGATCCTAGTTGGAGGGGCTAGGTTAATTTCAGTGAGGAGCCTCCGAACAAAGGGGATTAGAGGAAGTTTGAGCCCATAATCAAAGAACCAACTACTTAAGGCTACCTCTCCTGGAGGGGGGGAGCTGGCAGATTCCCCTGCGTTGGGAAGCCTGGCAGTCACGCCTTCAGGCAGAGGGAACCTTTCCAGCACATTGGCCAGGCCTGATTCAATGAAGTCAGACCTGGCAAAGTCACAATCCCTATGTGTGCCCCGAGGCCCAGCCTGTCCCTGTGCAGTCCCAGAGGCCCTGGTGGCCCTAACAACAGGAACTGGAGACCCTGACGGCCCCGTCATATCAACAACTACTGAGGGCTCGACCACATCTGGCTCAGTCTCCTCTGAGTCAGAGATCTCCACAAACCCAGGGTCAGAGCTTGTGGGAGAGAATATGCCAGCAAGTCACCTAGATTTTCTTCTGGCAAGGGGCAGAAGCTTAAGCTCTTAGATGGGCCTAGGCTGGGGACTGTGGGAGGATTGAAAATTGATAGGAACAGTGGGCAATTGTAGCAGCGGTTCACTGTTGCTACTAGTAGAAGTGTCGGACATCTGAAAATAACAAGGACGACTATCAGGCAGGCATGAAAACTTCTATACTATGAACAATGCAGACACCTAATCATTAGGCTATACAAGATTGGGATAGAGGGACGTGATGCCTTAAGGCTTACAGGAAAGAATTAGAGAGGACTAGATGGCTACAAGTTCCAGGGAAGGAAGGAACAACCTAAGGAGGAGCCAGTGGCAACATGTACCGTTGAAAACAGATTGTATAAAAAAAACAACAAAAACAAACAAATATACATCATGCGCAGTACACAGTCAGCCATCAAGGGAGGAAAGAGGCATACCTTTGAATTTAGAAGAAAAAGTCTCTGTGTGTCAGATGTCTTCGGCACGAAAAGTCTCCGACAAAGCTAAGCCATGGAAACAAAAGAGAAAGTTTAGAACGAGTTCAAAAAAAAAAAAAAAGAAGCGAGCACAAACCCTTACATGAGAAGCACCAGACCGAGAGGTGAAGCAGAGGAAGATGAAGATCAGCGGAAGATGATCAGAAGAATCCAAAAAAAATGGTAAGAATCAATGAACATGAACTTAAAAACTCTATCTGAGAAGGCCAAAACGAAAAGAAATTGAGATTGTGAGGGTAGGTTAGGAAGTGAGGAGAGAGTGCCTACCCACGTTCCAGTGTAGAGGGAGGTGAGGCGGCGAGGGTCACGTCCACTTTCTCTCTCCCACGCTGACAGTTATGGGAAGCTCAAAACGAGCTTGACACCGTACCAACGTGCCCCAACCGTCAGATCAAAATGAACGGACTGGATAGATCGGGCAGTTAATGGTAGCAAACCTTTTTTGTAAAATAGAAAAGAGTGGGCCTTTGAAACTCGCACCAAGTCCGCGCCCAGGTAGAGCAAAGGCAGGAACTGAAATTTCAAATAGATTGAGAAGGCCCAGGCAGGTCTTCTGCCCCACAAGAATGAAGACCACGCCGATTGAAAATCGAGCATATGTTAGTATTTATCCATGTGAAAACATGTCATCTTTTTACCAAACAAATACATTCTTAGGAAATCGACAAGAAATGCAACAATTGGTGAAGTGTGAGATAACAATGGTCAAGAAATGAATGACGAAGTTGATATGTCATTGGTGATTAGGCATGCAAGTTTATATAGATCTTGTTCTTTTTTAATTGATGATGCATATATCACTCTCGAGGGTACTAAATTTGACTTGTTACGTGTTAAAGTTAAGGATATGAATGGTGATAGAATTGTAGTGCGAGAATCAAATAGCAAAAGAAGTACAAAAGAGGTTCAAAGTATTAATAATTCATTACATGTGAGATCAAAAGGATATGGGAGAAGAATTAAATCTTCAAAAGAGATAGCAATTTCAAAATCAAGACTTTGCCGGGGATGTAGACTTTGAAGGCAGTAGCACGACAAAAGAAATTTCCCTCAGTTGTAAGGGAGGTAAATATACTTATATCGTGTTTACTAATATTTTTTCAATATTGGTTGATATTTTTTTATTCATATGATTTTATCATATAGATGCAAAATATATGATCAAGACATCAATTCTCATTCGTTAAGTGAAGATGATGAATTGACTTCTCATGCTAGTAATTTTTTATACTAAAGAAAAATGGTTTTACATCTAGTTTCTTATTACCTTTTCAAAATTTTGAATCTATGTAATGTTATTGATATGTAGAATCAAATTTACACAGGCAAGTTAAAAAATTATGTTGGTATCATGATGATCTTGTTTAATTTTGTGAAAAAATTAAGATTATAGTTGGCATATCATAGGTAAAATTTTGATGGTAAAAAGATGAATAATTAGGGTATTATGTATTTTTTATTGGAATTTTATACATGTGTAGACTGTCGACAATTAGGAGATTGGATTTGTTTACTAATTATTGTTGTGAAGCCTTTCAGACACAATATCTGTAAATCTTCAGTTGCCCCATCCAGTTTATAATAATCATTTAGCTTATACTAAATGCTATATATTATTATTATTATTATTATTAATTATATATATTAATAATATAATATATATATATAAGAATATTAAGAGTCATATAACTTTACGATTGTTGGTTTTGGAAATTAATTGTGGCTTTGAAAAGGAGTTTGCCTTTGAGAATACATAATACTGGGTATAGAGTATGCGTGTTCCATAGAACACTGTATTTCTCTGTTTATTTGGTATTAGATTGTTTACAGGATTAACAACACATAATTAGAGCAATGTGGTTGTTGAATCAACAATCTGCTTCTAAAGGTATGTATACAATTTTGTGTGACAATCATAAAATACATGTAGTTAAATTGATTAAATAATTTAAATTCTTTCATTTTTCAACTTAATTTTCTAGTTAAGGTTTTCATCTCTGATAATGTCCTTTTTGCAAGTAGGAACTGTGACATCCCGTCCCGGGAAGATATTGAAAAATTTCTCAAAGTTGACCGAGTTGACCAAGTTTGACCAAGGAAGGGCTTGGGGTTGACTTTTTGTGTGAGCATATTTTGGCTTTGACTAAGGTGTCGTTGCGTAGAGCTAGTCGATACGAGTTCGTAGACTAGTAGTACGCTCGATTCAGAGTTAAAACTGAGAAGTTATGATTGAAATAGTGAGAGGGGCATTTTGGTAATTTTTGCAAGGCTGACATTTAAAAAATGAAATGACTAAACTGCCCTTACTGGAATTTCTTAAGTTTTCCAAAAGGATCTGGAATGGGAGGCCGCATCTCCCCCCCGATGGTTTCCCCTTTCGGCAGCAAACCCCACCCCGCGCCTTCTTCTTCCGCCGGCAACGGCTATTTTCCGGCGATATCAGGCCAGAAATTACCGGGAAACGACGTCGCCGACCTCCTCTCTTCTTTGGCACCGGTGGTTCGCCGTGATGGAGCCCAGATCGCCGGTAATCACAAGAAACCCGGTCAGCCCCTTTTTCGAATTCACCGGATTCCGGCGAGTTTAGGCAGTCCCACCACCCGGAAAAGGTAGCCCGTGTTTCCCTCTACCATTCTGCTCCAAGCGGCACCCGTGAAACGCCGTGAATTCACCAGAAAACATGGAGAATCCGGCGGACCTGTGGCTTCTCTGGTCGCCGGATTCCCGTAGTTTCCGGCGATGAAACTGGTTCGGTTCTCCTCTTTTGGACCTCCTGAGTTCGATTCCGGCACCCGTTCGTCCTAAACCTCAGTCATGTAAGCGGTGTGAATTACGGGTGCTCGGCCGCCGCTTTCCGGCCACCACCGGCGGCGGATGGACGAGGTAAGTTCACGGTTGCGTTTTAAATTTCATGATCTTTGTTTCGATATATAATTTGTATATTATAGATAAATATCATAATTTACCCGGTTGTGAGCGGTGTTGTTAACAATTGTTAAATGGGAATTGTAGATAATCGTGATAGAAATGTGTACAATTGTATTTTGGTGGTTGCGGTGGAACGCATTGATATACCAGGATTATAATGTAGGATATGTGTAATTATGTTTGGTAATTGCTGTGATGTGAATTGGTATTTTCAGAATAAATGATTGGATTATGTGATTGAAGTTCGTGGTTGATAATGACGGTTACGGAAATATTATATGTGTATATATTATGTGATTATTGCACTGAGAATGGTAGATAAATTTCTGGAAGAATTGTGTTTGAATTTAGTTGAATTACTGTTTGATTGTTGAGAATCGATTGGATTGCGTATGTGGTTTTGGGTATAATGAATAAATTACCTTGTGAATGTTTATTTTAAATTGAATTGTTGTGATTGAAAAATATGGAAATTGGGTGTAAATTGATTAATGCACAACGTGTGGTTATTGTTAAATTAATTAAATTGTTATGATTGAGAGTTGAATTGTGGTATAAATATATATACCGCCAAGCTATGGATATTGTTTTATTAAATTGTTGGAAAAGCCTTGATGGAAAATTAAGTGTGTTTGTATATGTGATAACTGAGAAATGTACATTAAGTTTGTGAATGTGTTTAACTGTAGCATATTTGGTATAAATATGCTATCGGAACTACAGGTAGCTTGATCCCTTGTAGAAAGGGTATGTAGGCAGCTCAGTGTTTGACTGAGTCCAGCTACACCGTACTTAGACAATATATTTGTTTAAGTGTTGGGTTGTGCACTGAAATGTGGTTTATTTGTGTGGGAAATGCGTGCTGGTAGAATAAAATTTGTATAGAAATGTTTTTCCCTGCAAGTTATGACTTTTAGCATTTTGGGGAGTGTTAGAAAACAGTCGAAATGCTGTCGAAATTTCTAATAAAATTTCTGGCAGTAGAGAAATTCTTTTAGTCTGTTGGTTTAGTAGGCTTTGGAATAGTAGTGTAACGGATTTTATCGACTGCTTGTGGCTTAGTGGCAACATTAGGTCACGCAGGCAGGATCCAGTAGGGTTGGGTCATGTCAGGAACAAATTCTATAGTGTGCTAGAATTCAAAAGCTATGTTCAGCTTGATGAGAAACATTTCGTAGCTATACAAGAAAATGAGGAAATAAACCTTAAATTTCAACAAAAACCATAGGAGAATAAGATTATTAAAAAAACAAAAAAACAAAGTTTGCAAAACACATTGTGTTTCTTCCCTTTGTGAGACGAAGAAAGCCAATGAAGGATTTTTTACCAGCCTTGGATGTAAAGAAGAAGGTGCTGTACCAAAGAGAAGCAGACTTGCAATCGAGTAATGGTGCTTCGGTTCAGAGCAAATAAAGAGAATTGTCCCTTAGTTTTTCTTTTTGAGTTTTGATGTATTTCCCTCGGTCAAAGCTTGCAAGCCCTCAATGTTGAGGAGAAAAAAATGACCCAATACACACTGTTTTGAAGCCAAAGAGAAATCAACGTAAAAATTGCCATGTTATATTTTTCGTATAGGTGTGTTTCCTATCTTACTTGGTGCTGCATTTTTTTTATCAAATATATATATGATTGGATCGAAATGCAACAATTGAAATTTAAGGACCTAAGTTAAAGGTCTAAAATGTAATTTTTCTAAAATCGAGGATACAAATTTGTAATTAACCTTAATTTTTTTCATTTTTTTATATTTCTACATCAAAAATTCACATATGCGACACCTTCTAGGTGACACTTAACCAACTACGTGTTGATTAGAAATCAAACAAGACACTTCCAAGAAATGATTTATATTAGACACAACACTTCTTACAAAAGCTATCACTGTTACATACTTGCGCCAAATTCACGCTAAAAGATAGACGACTCTTATACATGTGAGTGTCACTAAATTAAACATTTTAAGTAAAATAAACAACATTGATACAACTTATAGCGATACTTAGAAAATAAAAATTGCCTATTTATCTTTGTCCCAATTTCACGCCAAAAAATTAGACGACACTTATATAAGTCAGAGTCGCTAAATCAAACAAGTTTATCAAGAAAGAAAAATTTATTGAACTTATAGCAATACTTTATTCTACAACGTCATTTATCTGTGTTTGTACCAAGTTTGCGCCAAAAAACTAGACGACACTTAAATAATGCAATGTTGCCTATTCTTTTGTGAAAATAAATTATTTGTAGAAGGTGAATGAGTTACTTACGGGACCCTTCATTGTTTATAAGTGTCTCGTATGTGTAGATTAAGTGTTGCATAAGTAACGAAGTGTCGAGTATTGTTTGTAGAAGGTGAATGAGCTTATGTGACACTTTCTTGTTTATAAGTTGTATAAGTGTAGATCAAGTGTTGCATAATTAACGAAGTGTCGCATACTGTTTGTACAAGGTGAATGAGCTTATGTGACACTTTATTATTTATAAATTCGGCATAAGTATAGGTTATGTGTCACATAAGTTACAAAGTATTGCATATTGTTTGTACAAGGTGAATGAGATTACGCAACACTTCGTTGTTTATAAGTGTTGTGTATGTGTACACTAAGTGTCGCATATTGTTTGTAAAAGGTGAATGAAGGTAGGAGACACATTGTTTTTTAAAAGTGTCGCGTATATCACGTTATTATCAAAGTCTCGTGTATTTTTCTTTTAATTTGAAAATAACATAAAACTACTATTAAATGAGAGCTCACATATATGCGATGCTTTGATTACCATAATGTCATCATATTTTGGCTTCATGTTTTGTTTAAAACTGTGGATGCCAACACCATTTACTGTTCCTTATTTTTCCATCTACTAATACTATTCACATTGAGAGCACTTTAACAACGTCTCATTCCACTCTCATCACCATCTATTTCACTAGCTGTTTGGTAGAAATCTCCAATAAATATATATCAAATGCATTTTTCATTGTTTCAGCTATTGAATTTTTTTTTTTGTTAAGTACTTTGATAGGGGACCAATTGTTTTATTTTAGGTGATGTGCTGGTATCCTTTAAATATACAAAAGAAGAAATAATTTTTTTTTTATGATAATTTATTCTCTGGAATGTGGATGAGGAGTTATGCAAAAAGAACCACCAACATTCAGATCTTTTTACTTTCTCATGAAAGATTTCCTTCTTAACACAATAAAAGCAAGCTTTGGAAAAGCTCTTTGTTTAGAGAGTCTCCTCAAAAACCTTGTACGTCTAGGTCGAGGCTTGCCATCATATGGAAGTGGATCCCTTCAATGCCAATTGTAAATCTGACATTTTCTCCTATGAAATTATTTGTTATATATTATTAACAAATTAATAGTAATTTGTATTACTTTTTGTAATGTAATCCTAGATCATAATTTTTTAGAATCATAAATTCTTTTTTGTCTAAATTATTTGTTATGTATTGTTCATAATTTAATAATAATTTCAAGTTGCATTGTTACAAAATGAGAAAAAATCCTACATTTAACAAACTTAATTTTAATTCACTAACATTTACTTGATAAGCGTTATTGGTGTCTTATTCAGTGTCCCCATAGTCAAATCCATGTAGAAAACATGTTTTAATTGTTTTTTTAAATGTATTAAAGTTAGATCCTTTTGTGATCCTTGGTGTCGTTTTTCTGGCCCACATGTTTGATTAAACCCGTGGATGCCAATACCACATACTGTTTTTCAACTCGTATATATTTATACCATTTTAATCGCTTCAACCACCCATTCTGATCTTCTTACTATATATATATATTTTTTTTGGTAAATATCTTCTCAAAAATCTCTAATGCGTTTCTTATTTTTTCATTTGTTGTATCTTATATTTTATATGTACTCTGATAGGTGACCACATGTTGTATTTTAGATGTTGTGTTGATATCCTTTCAATGTACAATAGAATAAGGGAATTTTTTTCATGATGATTTTCTATGAAGACGATGAGCGACGTGCACTTCTTTTCTCTCATCATGAAAAATTTCTTTCTCATTATGATAAATATAGGCCCAGCGAGAAGGTGTTGATTTTTGTTGATGATGAAAAACCTGGCATGTCCAGGTCAAAACTCGCCACTATCTTTGCACTCAACTGTATAGATTAGTCTCTATGTTAGCCATACAGATGGACAATTGGCTCACATTCGATATATAATGTAACATATTCTTATCAAATACAAGTAATACTTTGTAACCAGATATGATTCATAATCATATGATTCCATGGAGCTTAAATTTATTTTTTATTATCCAAAATTAATTGTTATATGTGGTTGATAAATTCATTATATGTAACATCCCGTCCCGGGAAGATATTGAAAATTTCTCAAAGTTGACCGAGTTGACCAATTTTGACCAAGGAAAGGCTCGGGGTTGAATTTTTGTGTGAGCGTATTTTGGCTTTAACTAAGGTGCCGTTGCGTAGAGCTAGTCGATATGAGTTCGTAGACTAGTAGTACGCTCAATTCCGAGTTAAGACCGAGAAGTTATGGTCGTTTTAGTGTGAAGGGCATTTTGGTAATTTGGCAAAAACTGATATTTATGGGTGAGAAATGACCGTTTTGCCCCTGTCTGCATCTTTAAGAAATCTGGAATTTTCCCACGCACAGACCGATCCCCTTGCTGCTTCCCCTCCCCCTTCGCCGAGCCTTTTTCGCACGCCGGTAGCCGCCACACCGTGGCCGGAGTTGGCCTACCACCACCCCTAGATCGAAGCCGGCAACCTCCTCTTCCTCCCCGTACTGGTGGTTCGCCGTGAAACGACCCAGATCGCCGAGAATTGCAGCGAGACCGAGAGCTCTTGCAGCCCGTGCACTGTTGCGACACCACCTTTGGCCGGCCATATCTCACTGTTCCGGTGAAGTTAGGGAGCGTGCTTGGTACCGTTGGAAAGCTGGTGCGACGATCTACATTTTGGTACCAAGATTGACCCCGAAGACTGCCGTATCACGTCAAAAAAAGGCCGCGAAGTCTCGGAAAAACCACCCGCGACAGCCACCTTTCCACCTAGATCTACTCCGATCTCCGGTGAGTGGCACGACACAGCCACCACCACTGGACTCAGACCGCTCCGGCGACCAGATCTACATCTGGCCGGACTCCGGTGACCACCCCACGCGCCCCACGCGCCTCCCACGCGCCATCGCTGTCTTCCTCCACGCGCCGCCGCCGATCTCCTCCTTTTCCGGCGAGTGAGTGCTCACCTCCCGTCCCAATGAGTTCCTAGGGTCGTGGGCAAGCTTGCTGTACCTTCGATTTGGTCCAATTTTGGTCGGATTCAAAAACGCACAATCCCGGCCGAGGTCCGATCTTCTGGGACTGATTCCGATCAATTGTTGCGACGAATCTTGAAATTGAAGGTAGATTCTCGTTCCTTGCATCTTCAATTTTGTTTCGGTATAAAGTTTGCTGAAATCAGACTTGAAACGGAAAAATCTATATATTTTGGGAATTTTTGTTGATTTGGAACATTTTCGTAAATTTTGGAAATATTGGGATAATTTCATAATTACTAAAATATTGGGCAATCCTAGTAATTAGTATTTAAATCTTATAATTGGAAACTCAGAGGACTTTTATGAGCTTTCAGTAAATTTTTGGAATATATTATATAATTGAATTTAATATGATTGTGTGGTCGAGAATCGATTGGATTGCGTATGTGGATTTGGGTATAATTAATAAATTACTTTGGGAATGTTTATTTTAAATTGAATTGTTGTGATTGAAAATATGGAAATTGGTGTAAATTGATTAATGCACAATGTGCAGAATTTATATATTGTGTTATGGTTCCCTAGAATAAATGATTTGGTGATTAAGAGCTGCTTGGCGAGGGATTATGCCGCCAAGTAGGGTGTTGCTAGCTTAGGCGAGGAATCATGCTGCCAAGCTGTAAGTAATATTCTATTAAATTGTTGAAAAATGCTAATAGTAATTGTATCAGATGCGGCATATTTAGCGTGAATATGCGATCAGAACTACAGGTAGCTTGATCCCTTGTAGAAAGGGTATGTAGGCAGCTCAGTTTTAGACTGAGTCCAGCTACACCATACTTAGACAATATATTTGTTTAAGTGTTGGATTGTGCACTGAAATGTGGTTTATTGTGTGAGAAAGACGTGCTGGTAGAATAAATTTTGTATAGAAATGTTTTTCCCTGCAGGTTATGACTTTTAGCATTTTGGGGAGTGTTAGAAACAGCCGAAATGCTGCCGAAATTTCAAATAAAATTTTTGGTAGTAGAGAAAAACCTTTCGATCCGTTGGTTCTTTTTCGTTTGAAAAAGTGACTCATCGGACTTGAACGACTGCTTATGGCTTAATGGAAACATTAAGTCACGCAGGCAGGATCTAGTAGGGTTAGGTCCTGTCATTATAATATAAATTAGCATTTTTTTAATATTATTATACCAGATTTTAATGCACAAAAAATATTCACGTCCACATTGGTATAGGCGACACTTTCATCACAAAACAGTATCGCACACTGATATATTATAATTTCGAGGTTTATGCGACATTGTAGTGAAGTGAAATGTCACCTAGATAAAAATTTGTAAATTTTTATCATAGGAGACATTACATATAGACCCAGTGTTGCGAAAATGTAAAACAACTAGTAGTTATCTAAGCAACATGGGACTTTGTACAAGTGTCGTCTAGGTTAGTAAAATAATAAAATTGCCACAATAGGCGACTCATTGATTTTGTGGCGTGTTGTCCAAACATCGACAATTTATTTTTTCCCAAACCATGGGTGCCAAAACTATTTACTATGTCTTTCCACTATTTATACCATTCAGTCATGTTCAACAAACCACTCATATCCTGTCACAATCTATGTTATTAGTTGTCAGGTAGAAATCTCTAATCTATAGTACTTTGATGGAGGACCACCCGTTACCATGTACTTTGGTACATTGACTAGTATCCTTTCAATGTACAATAGAAGAAGAAATTACCTTTCATGATTGTTGGTTTTATAGAATGTGGATGTAGAGCTTTGTGATGAAAATCGTTAATGTCCACATCTTTTTTGCTAATCATGAAATTTTTTCTTCCCATCATAATAAATGCATGCTCTATGAGATGCTGCTAGTTTAGAGAGCTATAATGAAGCAGCCTAGGTAAATTTTAACCATCATCATCTCACTAGGCTGTGTAGATCCGTTTCTATGCAAACCAGTCAAATTGGATGCTGTCATGTCTGATATTTTATGTTGCATATTATTAATAATTTAATAATATTTTGTAATAGATATTACCAGATTGATGTAATTTTGTATGGAAGTTTAAATTTGAGTTTTGATATAACTTGTACATTATGTGGTTCATATTTTTGTTTTTTGCCAAAATAATAATCCGAGCTTATTCTTTTTAAATTACCACTAATAATTTTTTGGTAAATTAACTATCATTAATTATTGTTTAACTTGGACAGTGTGGTTTTTAACATTGTTTAGAAACAATATATAAGTTAACATAATAAACTTCTAGGTTAGTAACAAAATAATTAAAGCTTTTTTTTTAGTAACTTTTGTATTCAGAATAAGTTCATAGCCCTAAAACCTTCTAAACACTACAAGCAGACATTAAACGACATAGTAAGTGTCGCGTATGTTATCATTATGCGACACTTACTATATATAAGTATCACATAAGACCATTTCTAAAAGAATATTTTGCATAAGTGTATTACAAGTATTCTCCAAAAAGGCGACACATATAAAACAAAATTGCTTATTATGTTGATAAAAAATGTTGCACATTCTTAATAATTTAATAATATTTTATAATAGGATTTGTATTTCCGGATTAATGTATTTTTGTAACGATCCTTAAATTTATTTTTTGATTATACTATAGCTTGTACGTTATATATCTATGGTTCATATTTTGCTTTTTTCCAAAATAATAATCCCACTAACAATTTTTTAGAAAATTAATCATCACTAATTATTGTTTAGTATAATATTGTTTTTAACATTTTTTACAAACACTATATAAGTTATAATAATAAACTTCTAGGTTAATAACAAAATAATTAATGCTTCTTTCATAAACTTTTGTATTTAGAATAAGTTCATAACTCTAAAACATTCTAAACACTACAAATGGACATTAACTGACATTACGGAAATAAATGTGTCGCGTATGTGTAACCTCCACAATACTTAAACTAGTTTTAGTGTTGCATATGTTATCATTATGCGACACTTATATATAATAAGTGTCTCATAAGTGAATTACAAGTGTCGTCCAAATTGGCAACATGTATAGAACAAAATTGCTTCTTATGTTGATATTTTATGTTGAGTATTGTTAATAAATTAATTATATCTTGTAATAGGGTTTGTATTCCCATATTAACATAATTTTGTAAGGAAAATTTAAATTCGTTTTTTGGTTATCCTATAGCTTGAACGTTATGTATCTTTGGTTCATATTTTATTTTTTACCAAAATAATAATTCGAGCTTATTCTTTTTTAATTACCACTTATAATTTTTTGGTAAATTAATAATCACTAATTATTTTTTAACTTGGAAAATGTTGTTTTTAACATCTTTCATAAACAATTTATTAGTTATAATAATAAACTTTTAGGTCAGCAACAAAATCATTAATGTTTTTTTTCAATCTAAAACCTTCTAAGCACCACAAGTGAACATTAAGTGACACTTATGTGTAACCTTATCATTATGCAACACTTACTATATATAAGTGTCGCATAAGTACATAAGTACATTTCTAAAAAAATGTCTCATAAGTGTATTACAAGTGTCGTCCCAATAGACGACACATATATAACAAAATTGATTTATATTGGTGACATGTTGGTTCTTTTAAGAGTTGAATAACATAGTTAGTATTAGTGTGTTCATAAGCGACAATGCTGGTCTTAGCAGTGACTTAATTAGTGCGATAGCCACATAATGTGTCTGCGATACCATCTACTTATACCATTCAGTGCAGTTCAACAAACCATTAATTCTCTACCAATATTAACATCCATATTGGTATAAGCGACACTTTCATTTTAAAATAGTTTCCACATAATAACATATTATAATTTAGGAGTACGCGACACTGTATTCAAGTGAAATGTCGCCTAGATGAAAACATTGTGAATTGTTATCATAGGCGAATTATATAAATATAGTCTCAGTTTTGCATAAGTAAAAAACAACTAGTAATTACTTACGCAACATGGGACGATGTACAAGTCTTGCTTAAGTTAGTAACATAATTAAGTTGCCACAATAGGTAACACATTGATTCTATGGAGTGTCGTTCAAATGTCGTCCATTTTTTTTTTTTTAAACTGTGGGTTCTAAAACTACTTACTGTTTTTTTTTTAATCTATTTATACCATTCAGCCCAGTTTAACAAACCATTTAGGTCCTTTCACAATCTATGTTATTGAATGGAAAAAATCTCTAATGTATATATATCTATTTCATTTTTAAGTACTTTGATATATCTAATGCATTTTTAATTTTTTAAGTACTTTGATAGAGGACTACCCATTGTATTTTAAACGATCTGCTGGTATCATTTCAATATACAATAAAAGAAAGAAATTATTTTTCATGATTGTTGGTTTTGAGGAATGTGGATGTAGAGCTCTATGAAGAAAATCGTCAGCACGCACATTTTCCTTTCTAATCATGAAAAGTTTCATTCAAATCACCATAAATGCATGCTCGATAAGATGATGCCAGTTTAGGGAGCTAAAATGAAACCTGGAGAAGTCTCAATAAATTTTTGCCATCATTGTCTGACTAGGTCATGTGGATCCGTTCCTATGCAAGCTATTCAAACTGGACACTGCCATACTCAATATTTTATATTGCGTATTGCTAATATATTAGTAATATTTTAAAATAGGATTTGTATTCCTAGATTAACATAAGTTTGTAAGAAAGCTTAAATTCATTTTTTAGTTATCCTATAACTTTTACGTTATGTATCTTTGGTTTATATTATGTTTCTTGCCAAAATAATAATCCAAACGCATTCTTTTTAATTACTACTGATAACTTCTTGGTAAATTAATCATCACTAATTATTCTTTAACTTGGACATTGTTGTTTGTTACATTTTTCAGAAACATTATAATAAGTTATAATAATAAACATCTAGGTTAGTAACATAATAAATGCTTCTTTTAAAAACTTTTGTATTTAGAATAAGTTCATAACCCTAAAACCTTATAAACACCATAAGCAGACATTAAGCAACATTTACGGTAATAACTGTGTCAAGTATGTGTAACCTACACGACACTTAAACAAATTTAGTTATCACGTATGTTATCATTATGCGACACTTATATATATATATATATATATATAAGTTTCACATAAGTGTATTACAAGTGTCATCCAAATAAGCGACATTTATAGAATAAAATTTCAAAAACAAGCAACATGTTGGATTTGTGAAGTTTCACATAATGTAGTTATAATTAGTGGGTTTATAAGACACTGGTGGTCTTATCAATTTAGCCAAAATGTTGCCCATGGGTTTTTCAAAAATAATGATTGCCAAAACCACTTATTGTGTCTCTGATACCATCTACTTATACCATTAAGTGCAGTTCAACAAGCCATTCATATCTTCTCATTCATATCCCCTCTTTTTCTTTTTTTCCTTTTTTAGTCGTTTGTTGAAAAATATCTAGTAAATATATAACTAATGCATAAATTATTTTTAAGTGCATTGTATCTCCTATTTGCCATGTAATTTGATAGATGACTATTGGTTGAATTTGACTCAATCTGCTGGTATTCTTTCAATGTACAGTAGAATAAGAAATGACTTTTCATGATTCCTAGTTGGTAGTATGTAGATGGGGAACTTTATGAAAAAAGATACCAACATCCACATCCTTTTTGCTCATCATGAATAGTTTTCTTCATGCTACAATAAATGCATGCTAGGTGAAAAGTTGCAATTTTTTGATGATAGAGAGAAACCAGGCAAGTCTTGGTGGAATTTCGTCATCATCTTTTCACTAACCACGTGGATCTAGCCCAATACAAGCTATTTCGATTAATGGAAAACAATCGCTTGCTATTGTTTATGTTACATATTGTTAATATATGCGATACTGGGAAAGTTTTTAAATATTGCGTTAATGTAAAACTACTAGTTATATTATAGGTGACACTTTAAAATGTATGTCACCCCATGTCTTTTTGAAAACCGTGGGAGTTAAAACCACTTACTTTTTCTCATTTCACATTTATTTATACTGTTCAAATCACTGCAGCAACTCACTTAAATCATTGATTAAAAAAAATTAAAACTATCACATTCCAATCATTTTAACATCGATTTATATTGCAATTGTCATGTTTTGTTCATTTGCATATCCTTTTTTCCTTGTACATTTAAAGTATTCCCACTAGTGTCTTCAGGTGTTTAGCCAAGATACTTTCAATTTACAAGAGAAGAAGAAAATATGATAATTATCTTTGAGGTGTTCAACTGTATCTAATTGTAGTTGATTGAGCTTCATCGTGCTAAAGAGAAATTTGCTATACACAGATATCACCTTCTCCAAATTTACTTTTGTTTGTAGTTTCAAAAAGATCTTGGTCATTCATTGAATCAACAGTCCAAATAGGGTTTTCAATCCTTGGGTATTTTGAGTAACTAATCAACAAAACAACATTTGTTACAAAGTAGAATATTACAATTAACTTACGCAACACTTTGTGTTTAGAGCTCAGTGTCGCCTTTTGTTATATGCTCTATCTATCTTAATATTTTTATTAAAGTTCATCGAAGTAATTTATTTTATTGCAACAAATTATTTTTAACTATTTAATAATAATTTTACACAAAATAATAATAATAATAATAATAATAATAATAATAATAATCATCGTCATCATCATAATCATATGCGACATTATGGATATGCGACACTGAGCTTCAAAAAAGTGTCACATATGCATGCAATAATATTATCACGCACTTACACTTTTTTTCCTTATCTGTGAATTTCTTCCCAAAACCCTCCAAAGAAACCTAAATCTACATTTAGGCAAGTGGAGGCAACAACGAACTCATCGACTCATACTTATATCACTCTTCAATCTAGTAAGTTTTTACAATGCACTTAGGTTCTATAAATTGTTTTCATGTTCTTGTGTTTCTTTGGTGATTGTAATATATATATATATTGCATTATAATTGTTGATAAGATTGAGATATTTATTAGAATAGGTAGTTTTAATTTAGATATATTGATTGAGAAATGGATAAGTCGTGGATAACATCGGATATGAGATCACAACAATTTGCTAAAGGTGTTGAGGATTTTTTTATCTTTTAGTTTGAGATAGTTAGGTGATTGTAATTCCATGTGGTGACCTTGCAAAAGATATGCAAATATGTAATTTCACTCTATTAAGGAAAAAAATGTCATTTATGTTGGAGTGGCTTTGATGCTAATTATCAACAATAGATTTGGCATGGTAAATCTTGTGAATTTGGTACTGACACATATTCACAATTTGATAATGTAGATGCACAGCCTGTTGAAGATGATAGTAGTAGTAAGAAAGATGTGGCATTTAACAACCCAGAAATGATTTATGATGTCTCTAATAATTCAAACAACGATTCCATCGCCATTGCAAATAACTTGGCTAGTTTATTGGAGGATGTGGAGCAACCTTCATACCCATGTTTCATAAAATTTACCAAATTATCGGCCTTGGTGAAATTATATAACTTGAAGGTAAAATATGGATATTCGTATAGGAGTTTTGATGTATTGTTGAAGTTTCTGTTGGATATATTACCACCTGAAAAGTTTTTGCTGACATCCATGTACAAGGTTAAAAAGAATTTGAGTACATTGGGCGTGGAATATGAAGATTCATGCATGTCCTCAGAGTTGCATATTGTTTAGAAAACAATATGCAGATAGCAATGTATGCTCTCAATGTGGATTATCTAGATGGAAAGTTGGCCAAGATGAAATGGTTACTAATATTTCATCTAATATTTTATGGTAATTTCCTCATATTCCATGTTTCAAAAGAATGTTCTGCAATGTTAAGACAACTAAGAATTTGATATGGCATGAAACTGGGAGAAAGGTTGTAAGGAGAAAATTGCAACACCCATCAGACTCTCTCGCTTGGAAGTTGGTTAACAGTTTGCGGCCTAACTTTGCAAGTGAAGCTAGACTTGGTACTACAGTTGATGGGATGGATCCATATAGTATGAAGAATGTTAAGCATAGTAGTTGGCCAGTGATCACAGTTGTGTATAATCTTCCTCCTTAGTTGTACATGAAGCATATTCATGATATTAACTCTGTTAATTTCTAGACCTTAACAACTCAGCTTCCATATCGATGTATACTAGGAGCCGTTAATTAAAGAATTGAAAATGTTTTGGGATGAGGGTATCATAGTGTTCAATGCATATTGTCAAGAGAAGTTCACTTTGAAAACAGTTCTGCTGTGAACAATAAAAGAATTGAACTTTTATGACAATCTATCCGGTCATGCAGTAAAGAGATATTCTGCCTACCTAGTATTGTAGCAAAAAAATGTTTACAATGGACTTGAATAATGATATGATACTGAGTTTTATTGGGCATAAGAGATTCCACAAAATCATCATTGTATAAGGTAAAAAAACAAATCTTTCAATGGGCATCGAGAGTATAAAATGCATATGATACCATCTAAAAGAGAAGAAATCTTATATAAGCTTAATCAATTGATTTTGAGACCATCGACAATAAAGCTAAAAATACTTATACACCCGATTAATGTTGTTGGAAAAAAAATCAATCTTTTTTTAGCTAGAGTACTAGAAATTGTTGCATGTTAGATACAACATAGATGTCATGCATATTGAGAAACATGTATGCGAGAGCATAGTTGGTACGTTGTTTCATATTTATGGCAAGACAAAAGATGGAGTTAATTCTGAACGAGATTTGGTATAGATGGGTTTGAGGAAGAGATTGGCCCCCATGATTGGTAAAAAACAAACTTTTCTCCCACCTGCTTACTATACATTATCATAGTAAGACAAGAAATCTTTTGCATGTGTTTGGAAATGTTGAGAGTTCCAAATGGTTACTCTTCCAATTTAAGGAATCTAGTCAAGATGGATAGTTTGAAATTGGTAGGCATGAAATGTCATGATTGTCACACTTTGATGCAACAACTCTTGCTTCTTGCAACTCGGTATATATTCCAAAAATGTGCGACATGCAATAGCAATATATTTTTTTTTCAATGCCATTTGTAAGAAGTCCATTGAAATTGCTAAGTTAGATGCCAAACAAAATGATCTTGTAACAACATTGTGCTTGCTAGAGAAATTTTTTCCATCGTGATTCTTTGACATAATGGTTTAATTAAACATCCATCTGGCAAGAGGAGTGCGACTTTTTGGACCAATGCATTCCAAGTGGATGTACCCATTTGAGCGTTACAAGAAAATATCGAACGGATATGTTTGGAACAAAACTCACCCCAGAAGGTTGTATTGCTGAGAACTATATTTCCGAATAGGTGATTGAGTTTTGTAGTAAATACCAAAAAGGATTGAATGCAGTTGAAAATCCGATTAGTAGATATTGAAAATTAAACGACAAGGAAGATTTTGGTACCCCAATTAAAGGGGAAAAGTTGCACTCAATTGATTAACAACTTTGGGAGCAAGTCCATAAATGTGTACTTCTAACGTGCCAGAAGTAAAACCTTACAGAACATACGTATATAACTATTTTTGTTCAATTTATTGGTTTATTTTTTCAATATATTAATCTGCAAACTGCATTTGGAAGCCTTAAGGTCAGACATAGAGAACAGAGGAAGGAAAGCAAAATGGATTGAAGATGAGCACGAATGTACATTTATTTGTTGGTTGCATTGAAATGTATGTTAATAAGTTTGTATTATTTGATTCTATTACCAAATACGTATTGTAATAAATACTTCAATATTATCTTATATTCGTCGAGTAGGTTGAACTAATGCAAAGTTTACCAAATCAAAATGTTTCATAAAATTTGAGATGGTTAGCACAAGGTCCGCAATGGGTAGTAACTTAACATCAAGGATATAATATTTAGGGGGTTTGATTCCACACCTTGGATAGAGACAACAAACTTGTCATACAAAATAGTAGAGTTAAAGTAGTTGCACAAACTATCCATTATGCTAGTGCGAAGGACAATGATCCCATATTTGGTGAAATGGCTTATTATGGAGTAATTAGAGAAATTTGGGATGTCAACTACAGTTCCTTCCGCATTACAGTATTCGAATGTGGTTAGGTGGACATCAGTACTGGTATGAAAACTGACAAATTGGGTTTTACATATGTCAACTTCAATAAACTTGGGCATAAATCAAATCCATTCATTGTGGCTTCACAAGTGCAAGATGTATCTTATGTAGAAGATCAATTAGAGTTTGATTGGTTTGTAGTTTTAACTCCACCACAACATGATCTTTTTTTGACAAAGACGTGGTCGTAGAGAATGAGCTCGGTGATATTCAATGTTTCATACCCTATTCATCTTTAAGATGCCTACTATGAATGAAGTGATATTGCAGACACAAAATTGAAGGATGATTATGTTTGCAGCAATTGGGAAGGGGTTTAGATAAAAAAAAAAGGTTTAAATGCATTTTAGTATCCTCTAAAATTGAATTTGTTCACTTAGGGGTCTCTACAATTAAGTTGTGCAATTGATACCCTCTAAATTGAAAAAAGTTGCACATTTGTCCAATGTAGTTGAAATTGACAACAAAAAGTTGCACATTTGTCCAATTTAGTTAAAATTGACAAATTCTATCAATTTAAAATTAACATATGACCCTCAAAATTATTATTTTAATTTTTTCTTGTACCAAAAATTTAAAAAAAAAATTTAAAATTCATTTATAGTTTTTTTTTTCTCTTTTTTAATTTTTATTTTAAGTTTTTGGTAAAATTAAAAATGAAAAAAATAATTTTGAGGATCATATATTAATTTTAAGTTGATAGAATTTGTCAATTTTAACTAAATTAGACAAATATAGAACTTTTTTTTGTCAATTTCAACTACATTGGACAAATGTGCAACTTTTTTCAATTTAGAGGGTATCAATTGCACAAATTAATTGTACAGACCCCTAAGTGAACAAATTCAATTTTAGAGGATACTAAAATGCATTTAAGTCTAAAAAACATTAGTTGTTCGTGCCTCATTATATTTATGTAATGTTTGCTTGTTGTCAACGTTTGTATGTGATTATTCCCGATAACATTATCATGTATATGTAAAATATAGTCAACTGTAACTATAATTTTGTTAAATTAAATAATGTAGCAATGTTTATGTACTTTTTTTTTCCAAGAAATAAAATGTCGTTTACACTAAAAATTTTATGCAAAACATTTAGCCCAATATTTTCAGAAAAATTATTTTAAAAAAAGTAATGAGATTTAGGCGACACATAAGATGAATCTAGAGACCTGTGAGTTGGTATTTAAAAAAAAATTGAAATAAAATTTAGTAAAACTAAATATAGTTATTCGACATTGAATGAGATTCTGAATGTCGCTTAATATCCATTTTCCTAATAGATTTATGTGACATAGAAGTTAACATAGCATATTTTTTGAAATAATTTTTTGGAATTAATATAACTTACCCGACTTTGTTTGTACAATATGTGCTGCATAAGTGGTCACTTAAGCGACACACATTGAACAAAAGTGTTGCTAAGTGGTCACTTACACGATACTATCCGACACTTATGTTCAAGGAGTGTCACATAAGTGGTCACTTATGCCACACTTATATTCAATGAGTGACCACTAATTTTATCTCTCTCTACCCCTTAAACCTTCATATTCTTCAATCTTCACATTCAGCTTCAAAAATTTCATCTTCAACCTCTCTTTCTCTCTTTAGCCGATCTTTATTATCAACCCTATCTACTTCATCAACGTCATATTTATTTCATTTTCATCATCAACCTGATCTACATAAGCGTCCCTTTTTGACCCAAAAACACTCTTCCCTTTCCAAATACCCTACCCTTTACAAATTTCCACGATCCCATCAAAACCCACCTTGCTTTTCTCGCTTTTTCGCTGCCAAGACTGCAGCTTTTTGCCTCATTCACCGTCTCAACCACCTTGCTTTTCTCGCTATTTTGTCCCCTCTCCTTCTCACTTGACTTTCTATTCCTCAACTGTGTAAGTTTTTGGGTTTAAGTTTGTTATTTTTATATTTGAATTTATAAATATCTAGTTTATACATTTTGGGATTAATACCATGGGTTAATGATTTTTTTGTTGAAATGTATAATTATAAGTTGCATAGTTGACGTGGGTATGTTTTTGGATTAAGCATTTGATTTTTGTCAAGAATATTTTCAGCTTTGATTAGTTAAGTTATTTATGGGTACAACGAGTTTGTGCCGTTATGTTTAAAATTTTGAAATAGTGGACCCATGAGATCTGAGTAATAGGCAACACGCGAAGGTTGTTTACGATATTTTTGCACTTTTTTTTCTCTATAGTTTACAATTAAATTAACAAGGCATTGCTTAATTAATTGAGTTTTGTGATAAATATGGAGAGAGATTCTTGTTATTTATATGTGTTTACAAATTAGGTTGTCAAAAAAATAAAGAAGACTCTACCAACTTTTTTTCTTTTTTTACATTCTTTTCCTAATTGTATTTGAATATTTAATGACATTTAAACAATTTTGAATCATTGATTAATTAAATTGAGTTTTGTGATGGATATAGGATGAGATTCTAGTCATAAATATGTGTTTTTACATACTATTATAAATTGGGCTGTTGAAAAAACAGAGGAGACTCTGCCAAATTATTATATTCTTTTTTACTTTGTTTTTCTTTGCATAAGTGAAATTTAGTTACATTTGAGCAATTTAAATGCAGATTTATGGACCCATTCAACAAGGACATTATCTCAAGCAATGGTCATATATCTAATGATGATGTCGGGCCCCCCAACTTGCTAGTTAAAATAAAGAAAAATTGAGGACCTACCCAAACAAAGAGATTTAGAAATCACAAAATATCAAAGAAAAACTTGGAGTACAATAAAGTTGGAGTTGCTATTAATGATGATGTTCTGCAAATGAATTATCTCGAGGGTGGAGTACAATAAAGTTGGAGTTGCTATTAATGATGATGTTCTGCAAATGAATNAAGAAAAACTTGGAGTACAATAAAGTTGGAGTTGCTATTAATGATGATGTTTTGCAAATGAATTATCTCGAGGGTGCACTAAATTAGAGTATGATATTGATTACCATTGATAGTTGGAACGATGTGAATATGGGGTTGAAATATAACCTATGGTCAACAATGCAAGTACTTAAATATTTGTAATTAATTAAATTTAGATTCGTGGGTACTTTTTTAAATTTAAATTTAGGATTTCATTTTTGTAAATTAATGATGTTAATGTATGTTTTGTAATGTGCAACAATGTTCCAAGAAGAATGACTCCCTTAGAAAATTTATACTTGTAGATTGTGGAGGCAAATGGAGAAGGTTTAAAAACTATCTGTATAAGAAGAACGTAGCTCCGTAGTTGGGTACACCAGAGGTCTTCGAGCATAAACTGAGAGATGACGAGAACAATTTCATCACCCAAGAGCAACAGAACGATTTTGTAAGAAAGAAATGGATGTAAACTTTTAGGTTTATAAATTTATTTGTTTTTCTAATCTACAAAAATATGTATATATATTTTATTACCTCACCTAAAAATACATATTGGTTGTTTTCCATTATGTAGGCGCTAAAATATTCATAACGAAGGAAGAAAAATAAATATGATCATAAATTGGGTGCAATGAGCCATACAAGATTGGAACGAAAATGGTATCAAAATTATTTTATTAGCAATTAATAATTGTATTTTCTTAGTTCACGTTCCAATATGTCATTAATTAATTATGCAGCAAAAAAAGATAGGCACATAGCTAAGTATTAACCATGATCAACAATGGAAATGGGCATGTATAGGAAATGATGGACAATATGCAAACAATGCAACAAAGGATATCGCACAGAAAATTGTGAGTACTAAATATACTGATTAGTGTTTATTATATTAATAAACTATATAGTCATAAATATATGTTTGTGCTCCAAATAAACTATATGTGTGTTTATTGAATTTGTTCACATATGGGTCTTTACAACTAATTTGTGCAATTGGTATCCTGTAATTTGAAAAAATTTATATTTTTGTCCAATTTTGTTAAAATTAATGAATTTCGTCAACTTAGAGGTTACGTGCATAGCAAGTTATCTTCAAAATTAGTTTTTTCATTTTTAACTGTACCAAAAACTAAAACAAATTTAAAAACCGAAAGAAAAGTCATAAATAAATTTTAAATTTTCTTTCATATTTTTTATTTTATTTTAATTTTTTGGTACAATAAAAAATGAAAAAATAATTTTTGAGGGTCAAGTGATATGCACATAACTTCTAAGTTGACAAAATTTGTCAATTTTTACTAAATTGGATAAATGTGCAAGTTTTCAAATTAGAGGGTATCAATTGCACAAATTAATTGTAGAGACCCCTATGTGAACAAATTTAATTTTACAAGATACTAAAGTGCATTAAGACCTATATATATATATACACTAATTTTATTTATAGGAATTGCTGAGGAAAAAGCTTGTGGAATGAGCAATTGATGCGACCGGCCATAATGATGTACTTACAAAAGATTTTGGGACATCAGAATATAGCAGTCGAGTTAGGGGGAAAAGCAAGGTTAAACACACACCAAATATTTTGATATGCTGCAAATAAGCTCCCAAATAAAGAATTTAAGTGAGAAGGATGATGAGGTATATGGGAGGGTTAGAAAGCTAGAACAACTTATCTTTAGCGTCATGAGTGTTCTGTAATAAAGTAAATGCAACGAGAAGATCAGTTCTTTGGCCTGTGCATGTGGTATTTCAATACAGCAGCCTGGCAAAGATACTTCTATTCAATCTTTCCATAGGCATACTTCACGAGCTCAATCTAGTATTGGTAGAGACGCACATGTTACCGATCCACGAATTCCAGCACCTCCTATGTGTGCTGCTCCGCTTGTTCATCCTTCGCCTTCATCAAAGGTATAATTTTTTAAAACAAATGGTTCAATTTACAACTTATAATTTTTTTTGTAAGATTTAATTATCTAATAGTTAATTTGTTAAATACATGGCATTAAACATTCTCTTGGAGTAGGAAGCATTGAAAATATTGTGGCACGTGGTTGGATGATGTCATCCGACTTGAAAGATGTATGCCATCACACAGTGTAATAGGCATAAAAATTTAATGTTTTTATGTCACTTTTTATATTGAATTTTAGCTAGTTTAGACTTAAGTTTAAATGAAAAATACTGAATTATTGTATTTTTCTAATTTCAGTAAAAGAAAGACAAAAGCTGGAATTACTGAATTTCTGCACAATATTTACTGATAAAATCATATCTAGAGCTACACTTTGAGGTTTTGTGCGATTCTAGTTGCAAATGATTCCTGATTCACTAGGATTTAATTATGTAAAGTTTCATTGCAGTTGGATTGGCCAATCAGAACCAGTTTGATTTACAATATCAACATTTTCAATAGTTGAAGTAGACTTACACTATCTTGGGAAAATTGGAATTTGAGTCTTTCCAATTTCCAAATTGTGCAAACAAGATATGCCTGGAAAGCTAAGACATAGACCTAACTTTTTCATCCAGAATCAGTGAATTATGAGAAGTGTGCTTGGAATATGCTGATGGACACTGAAGATATAAAAGGAAAGTATCTTTGCTTACTAAGATGACACCTATGATTGGACTGCCATGTCATCACTTTTCAGCCATGTGTACAATTATTGCCACATCATATATCACATGGGAGGTCAGATTATTCTAATTAATAATTAGGAAAATAAATTGGAATTAGAGTTAAATTGGATTCCTAAGGGTATGTTTGTTAATCCATTCAGTTTTTGTTTTTGGTTTTAACTTTTGTTTTTGGTTTATGGTTTATAATTTTTTTATATGGTTTTTGGTTTATGTTTTGCTAAAAGGAAAAACACTTAAAAAACAACAAACATTTTTTGAATTTTTGTTTTTGAAAAAAATTATTTTTGATAATAATTTTTTTATTAATTTTTTATTTTTCTTAAAACTTTACAAATAAATTTAGACAAATCCATATTCGATTATGTTAGTTCTAGATTTTAGTCCCGAACGTGGTATCCCAGGTTCGACTCCGACTTGGCTATCCCTGCAAATCTCGAGTACTGCCTCGACCGGGCAGTCCTGGGTTCCTGCCAGAACTGGGTAGTCCTAGGTACCCGGACCGGGCAGTCCCAGGTTCAGGACCAGCCTGGTTTCGACTCGAACCAGACGGTCTCGGGTTCCTACTTGAACCAGGCTTTCCATGGTTCTGGCCTCGACTAGGCGACCTTGGCCTCCCGCCCAGATCAAGCGGTCCCGACCTCTCACCTCCACCGAACGGTCCTGGCTTCCAGCCCTGACCGGGTTGTCCCATGTTCTGGTTCCGACCGGGCTGTCCCAGCTTTCAGCCCAGACCAAGCTGTCCCGGGTTCTAGCCCAAGCCGAATTGTCCTGGGTTTTGGCCTAGATTGGACTGTCTCAGGTTCTGGCCTTGTTCGAGCAATTCGTGGTCTCGACCACATCTGGACAATGTCAATATCTGCAATCTCCTATTCAAGCCTTGTTCAAGTTGTCTAGTATCTTAGCATTATCAAGGATAAAAAAAATTGAAAATGACTTTTTAGCGTTTTTTTTATTTAAAAAAAAAAAGTGAAAAGGTTTTTGTTTTTTTCAAAAATGAAAATGGTTATCAAACGCATTTTTATTTTTTGTTTTGTCAAAAAAAAAATGAATGAAAATGTTATCAAACACATTTTCATTTTTGGTTTTCAAAAAATTCAAAAACGAAAACTAAAAACCATAAATGAATGGATTATCAAATGACACCTAAAGGAATATGGAATGTTTCCTACTCCTAGTGTGAATGTGAGACACCAAGGACCATATTAACCCTTAAAGGCCGGCAATATAGAGGAAATATAGGAGTTTGAGAATATGTAAATATGTTATCTCCTATATTATCTAGGTTTAGAGAAGGACTCTAGGGTTTATCTAGGGTTAAACATGTCCTATAAATACCATGCAACCTTGCGCATAAAAAAAGAGGAAGCAACATCACCAACCACACACCACACAGCCCTCACAGCTGCAACACCACACAGCCTTCACGGTTGTATTTTTTCTTCATTCTCATGGCAACAAAGTAGAGTTTCTAGGTTTTTATTTTAGTTTTTCAAGGGTTCTCACATAGAGGAATTTTGCTACACAAAGTCTAGATCAAGGAGAAATTTGGCCAGCTCTTGGAGAATTTAATCTTGTGATCTTAAAGCATAGTTTGGAGAAGCAAAGAGGAGAAGGATTGGAGATCAAATTCAGCAGCCATCAACCTTTGGATTTTATTCTTAACTCTTTATTTTCTTGTTATTTAATCTATGTTTTCTCTCAAATATTTGATGGATATTTTGAAAACATGTGTAACTAACTATCTATAAGGATTATGATGTAGCCCTATTATGACTATTAAGTGTTTAATGCATATTTAAGTTTGATTCATATTTATGGTTAATATTTCATTGTGGTTCTTAATGCTTCCATGAAAAGGTGGATAGATTTAGTATTATATTGGCTAAGACATAAGGGGTATAATATGGTTGGGCAATGAAATACATGTGTATAGAAATATTGCATGCCTTAGTGACAACTTAACAAGATCTTATTGGATTTGCATGTCTTTGGGCTTAAATTTCGGTATTTAAATTAGAGATAATTAAATACCTTGTGCTTTCTAGATTAGAATGCACTGAGAAATCAACTTCTAGTCATTTGTGGTTAAAAGAGGGTTAAGCTATGAATCTATAATGCATTAGGGCTAAATATGAGTAATAGTTGTGAAGTAATAATCTTTGTTTCATCAAATCTTGAATTTCTTACTTGCTGCCTTGTTTCAATTTTACAGTTGCTTTCAATTTAATTAATGTTTTTCTACTCAAACAAACAATCAACAAACAAACAATCTCTTTTACTTTTATTAGTTTAATTAACAATTGATTTATTTTAAGAATTATAGACATTATTCCATGTGGGATCGATATCAGTTTTCTCAAAGAATACATTTTTATTACTTGTTGATTCGTGCACTTGCAAGTTATCAAAATACACCACAACATAGTGCTAGGGATGAAAAGTTATAAAGTCTGTGTAGAAAAGGTGATTGATTCTGAAAGTGTGTTGCCTATACCATTATATAAGATCTCCAAAGTATCTGAGACAGAATTGCCATATGTTCCATGGCCTAGAAGATTTGTGATTGTAAAATCACATGAGGTAATTTTTTTTTGAAAACATAAATGTATATATATTTAAATTGATAAGTTCAAATGCATTACAAAATATAACATGTACTTTGTTTATGTTTGTATGAATACGGTAATAACGGACATGCTAAAGGTCAAAAACTGGTCGGAACCAATTCTACTAGTATAACCAACCCTCATGTGTCTCCAGATGTGTCGTTCATGCATGAAGCAACATCAACAACATTATCCTCACCAACCTTTACCTTGATAACGACTATTGATGATGTGAATGCCAATCATAATTGAACTTTCCGATTTGGTCCAGAAATTATTGGGCATCACTTCGATTTCTTGATACAAAAGTGCGATATCGTTGAATTTTGTCATTTGCAAAGTGCATATTGTTCTACATGAGGTACATAAATCTGAATTTATTGAATTTATTTTCAAAATAATTTTTATGGTGCTTTTTAAAATATTCTCATATTTATTTTAAATAATCTAATTGTATAGACACCTACTTATATTCTACTATGACTGATGATCAGAAAATAAAATTTAAATTTGTCCATCCTAAAGTCGTTTCAGATGTTGTTAGGAAAGGTCCTTATGAAAGACAAAGCAACATCAATTTAAAGGGAAGTGTAGAAAAAAATAAAATATGGTTGTTTTTATATTGATCTTTATACGTTCAATCATCCTTACATTTTAAACTATGTTTTATATAATTGCTCGCATGAAATCAACACTAGTGACAAACATGATTATTTTTATTTTTTTAATAGGGACCATTGAACATTGGGTGTCGTTGAACTGTGCAACAGAGCAGAATGGTTTTACAATTCTATCTGTACTGGTATTCATATGGACTTTAGAAATCTATTGGATGAGTAAGTCAACTAATTAGTATTCATTTTAAATACAAGGCTTCAATTTTACAATAAAGTCTTACATGTACTTAATATATACATATATAGAGTCAGGCTATTATGATGTATACCTGATAATAATATATTGTTAAGGTATGAACTCTAATGGTTAAGAATAAATAATAAAATAGAATATAAGTAGATAAGTAAGTTATCACAAAATTTGAATTGTCTAAACCACTTATCTTTTATTTATCATTTAATCTCAGCTATTGGATTTCATACTTTAATATAACTATTATCATGTATACCTGATAATAGATTGACTGTACATATATTTATTGTGCTATGTACGTATATTGAGCATACGAAGCTTGGCCTTCCAAGAAAAAAATAAAGACGTAAAGAAAATTCGATGGAAAACAACAAAGGTAAATACATTAATTCATATTATAAAAGATTTGCTTGTTTTTATTTTTTTGCCATTAATTGAATAATTTTAGTTATTTAATAATATATATATATATATACAAATATAAACTCCTAGTCAGTCTGCCAACACAAAATGCAACTACTATTTAATGATGATTAAGCGTGGCATCATCATGAATAGTGAAAATCTAAACAATTACAAAAAAATGATAAAATATAACATATTGTTTTCTTTTGATATGTCGCTTTGCTTTTATTAATATATAGTACATGTAATATTGAAATTGTTAATTATTTTAAAATAAAAATTAATATTGTCCAATATTTTATATGCGAAGACAAAATGAGACCTAAATGATGTCAATCAACTTCGGGCTGAATGGGCAGCAACTATGATTTTTCCATTAAAGGCCAGCAAGTATAACATGTAGGTTATTATTTTTACTTTTTAATTAATTTGAATATGTAGACAATATTTATATATATATATATATTTGTTGAATTAATTAATTAGTTAAATGCTTTAAATATATTAGTCAATCTAAATATGTTAGAATTTATATACAGCGTAATTCACTTTGAAAAAATATAAACCAAAATAAATTAAAAACTAATTCAAAAATCAAATTTAAATTAAAAATTAATATGAAAATTAAATTTGAATTAAAATAAATATGAAAATTAAATTTAATTAGGAGGCATTACAATCAATATAGTGTCATTTTTTGTAAATTCAGCAAACTATTTGAATTATTTTTATTATGTTTCTAAATTTATATCTATAAATACATCGCATATGGTATTTTTAGTGTCACTTTTTATTTTTTTAATTAATTTTTTAATTTTTTTTTAAATAACGAAATAAGGTGACAATACATTATATGTCAAGTTTCCAATTATATATATATATTATTGAAAACATATCAGAAAAGCCATATACGCGACACATCTCCGGTTTTGCATTAAATCATTCGAATTGTTTCTAGGTTCACAAATGACGACACTTAAATGACACTTTGCAAGTGTTGCTTATGTGTAATTAGGCTACCTTTATTAAATGTCGCTTTGTCTGTAAAAAGCGACACTTTTTTACTTTCGCTTTTGACCTAACAAACGACTTTTAGTATGTGTCGTTTATGTGTACAAAAAGCTATATTTGTTAAGTGTCACGCTGTATAGCCAAAAATGACACAGTGTAAGTGTCATGCTATGTGTCCAAACAAAACACTGTGTAAGTTTTGTGTTTGTGATATAAAGCGACACTGAGTAAGTGTCGCATTGGTGACACAAAGCGACACTTCCTAAGTGTTGTGTTTGTGACAATGTCGCTTTATCTACTTATATGGCGGCACTTTCTTAATGTTTATAAAACAGCATTGCCTTTGATATACATTTTTTCGGGATATGATGTTAGGCTCTATTAGTATTAGTGTCGCATTTTATATGTTGCAACACTTTTATCGACGTGCCGGCGAGAAAAATTGGCAGTGTATATATTTAACTCAACTTTTATTAGAGACCAATCACCAAGAATATATACTTTATTCTCCTGTTTTCTCACTCAGTAAGAAAAGTGTTTCTCATTACTTTAAGAATGGCCATATCAAATTCCGTGTGATCTATAAGCTAGGAGTCACTTCGTGATCAAAACAAACTAGAACATTGATCTATCGGAATCTTTAGAGGGTCCAAGAGATCTCATCAACTTAATTAGAAATGTAGCAATCTTTTCCTCCCTTTTTTTTTTTTTTTTTGATGAATTTTTCCTCCTTCTCATGTCTTTGCTAAAAGGAGCTTCAATAAAATAGAAAACAAAAAATGATTACTTAAAGTAAAAGCTACCTTATTCCAAGTTACTGCCAAATTTGAGCTAACCTCACATCTAGAATCTATTTTGTAGGTTCGATTTTCATTTGTCATTTTATATATACTTTTAATTTGTAAATTTTTAAAAGTAGAGCCATTTGCTTCATTAAGCTTGTGATTTTAGAATTGACTCATTCAAAAGATCCCCTTGGAAGTTCACTGAGAACACAAAAGAAAAGTGTTTGCCATTTATATATATAGTGAATTGTCATTGGCCAAACATTATGATAAAAACCATATATAATTGGATTTTTTTCTCTCTCTTTTGTTTTTTTCTTTATATATATATATATATATATATAAATATATCCTTTGGAATATGATTCCTCAGAATAGTGGTTCTGGAACTTATCTTTTCTTCGTGTCCCACTGATATACCTCTCACCTATGATCACCTAGGTAGTTTCCTATACTCAAAAGTGCTGGCGGTGCAACAACCAACAAATACCACTTTGGAGCAGATAAAAAGATTGATTTCTCTTACTTTAATAATTTCCATGGCTTTCATTCATGTAATATGTTCCAAAAACTTCTCTCTCAGCAAGGTTCTAATGTTTGGTTCACTTTATAATAGAAAATTATAAATTAAAAGGAAATGATGATTTATTTTTTATTAGTTTAAATTTGTAATATAAATGATAATTTAATTTAATAGAGAGTTAAATATTTTAAAAGTTTTAAATTCAAAATTTATCAATTTTATTTAAAAAAGATATATGACCCAAAATTAATTTGCCGAAATGCACACATGAAAAAAAAAATGGATATCTAAATGAAGATCCTAAATTTGAGGTGCAGCTTAGGTACTTTACCCTAGTGCATGCACGTAATAACTATTGGGCGAAAGCCTTCAAAATTAGAGCTGAATAATCTAGTTAATTTCTTCACCTATTCAATATGAGCATCATCACCATGATTATAGCCCACTGGTTTTGCTCTATGTTTTTGCATTCCATGAATGAATATCAAACCACGTTCAAGCCTTACCCAAAGCACGATATGAAAAAAGTAAATCCAAATATAATTCTGCTAGTTGTAGGAATAGAAAAATTATTCAACAGAACAGTCCTACATAGAGCCCTTTCACAAACACATATAAAATTCACAAGTAGAATAATTGTGGATCCCATATAATTGTAAAAGAGTGATTTTATAGAGAAAAAGACTGCTGAATATTTCTTTTTAGACAAATGAGGTTGGCTATTGTATTGCCTTTCATATTACATTATAAAAGTCAGTCACCTTTATTTCTCCCTATTAAATTTAAAATAATTAGTTTTTTTTTTTTGAAAAAAAAAAGATTATAAATTTTAATGGGCTTGAAAGGCCACAATTTGTCGATGTAGCAGGCTTTTGTCATCATTAATTGGAGCTCCTTTTAGAGTTAGCTCAATTAATCTTTTAATTAATATTTTTTTCTAAAATTTAATAATCATATATATTTTATATTTATATATCTATCTAGCCTATTAAACGACACTGCTCGTCACGCGTATTAAACTTATGATGAGATTGAGCTGTTTAATCACACACTGATTTTTCACCAAAAAGGCATCAAACTTTATTAGCAAGTGGAGCTTTTAATTAATTGGTAATCTTGCCAATAATGAACTTATATGTGGAAGAAACAAAGGGCTAATGATAAAAAAATTGATAAAAGATCGCGGAAACGTTCTGATATGAGAATGTATACATAGAAGAATGCTCGTCAAGTAAATTTTTAACTAATAAATAAAGAGGTAACTAATATTTAAATTTAAATTTAAATATCTAGATGAATGTGCAATTTTTAGTACTTGTCATATACTCATTCTTCTTTAAAGTAAAAAAAAAATATATTCATAGAGAATTCTATATATATATATATATATATATATATATATACACACACACACATGTGATGCTGATTTCTGCAAATTTTTATTTGTGAATCATCAACAATAATCGACTATAAACAATAGTTTCATCGTTAAAATTGATTATCAGTTAAGAAGGCATTACTAATCGTAGATTAGTGACGATTCACAAATTAATAAATTGTAGATATTTATATTATATAATTTTTATATAGTTCTTCTATAGTTAGGATGTCCTTACCATTTTATAATCAAAATGTCACTTATCAGATATTGAATTGCTTGAAAATCTAAAATCTAATGAAACATTAGTGGACTATATCAGTTTGGTAAAGTACTAAAATTCTAAGAGAGCGAAATTAACAATGTCTGAATTTATTTAAATTTTCATTTTTGAAGCAATTCAAGAGAAAATAAGTGACATCTTGGTTATAAAATAGTCAAGATATCTCAACCATAAATTTCCATATACATATGATACTAAACTCTATATAGTTATGCTCCTAAAAGATCCTTTTAGTAATCAACTTTTGATTTACTTCAAAATTTGATATTTAAATTAAGATATATTTGTAAAATTTTGAGTCTATAATTTCCGGTTTTAATATTTCATTAAATTCATATATATAAATAAATATCAATCGATTTTGATATAATATGAATATTTGTTTACTTTATTATCAGAAACTACACAATGACATACTAAATACTAGAAGTTGTCATTTTTAATGTCGTAGATTTTTAATTTTAAATCATATATTGAGATGATACTAGATTAAGGGTGTCCATCTCATAACTGTTTGATTTTAATGCCAAAATAAAAGTATATTCTAATTGAATCATAATTCTAAATAAATATAATGAAGTATGATCTGTTGTACACATGTTTTCTAACATATATTGAAAACTATGGTGATATAACATAAATGCAGAAAATGACCACTTTAATTAATATATTAAAAATTTAAAACCTAAAACATAAAATGTCAATCTCTGCAAGTAGTTTTGTTGAAAATGGTATTGTATGTTATCTTCAGCAAAGGTTCTCAAAGAGTGAAGATGGTTTGTTCCAGAATATAAATAATTATTATATGTAATTATATGGCTTTTGGCCCCACAATATATATATATATATATATATATGTATTTATAGAGGTAATGATAATCTTTTACTAATAAGGGAAAATATATGATGGTGCTTGTGGTGATATCATCGAGATTCAATGCTTCTGCTTATGGTTTTTACTTACAGCCCCCACTATGCCCCACTTTTTCTTCATTCTGTAACTCTTTAGTCTGACTGTGTTGTCGGTTGGCCCCAATATTTAAGTTTAATAACCGTTGAATTATTCATCATAACTTTGATCTTCATCTTGATCGTCACCATCATCGTCATCATCATATCATCATGATTATCATTATCATCGTCATGATTTTATATGGGAATTGGTTAATTATTAAATAAAATAAAATAATAATCTTAGGCACAGGCCATGTATAAGAATAAGATAAGAGGTTTTACTGTAGATGCCTGTTATTCCATGAAAGCGAAGGCTAAACCAAAAGTGGAAAAAAGCTCAAAAGCCAAAAATTGGTCCCCTATGAAAAATAATACTCAAATCGTGAGCTCGATATCTCTTGATTCATTTGCCGGACAATTAAGCGCCTATTATTTGTTAGAAATACGTTTATAATTAATAAAAAATTGATTATATTCGTTAGATTTTGAACCGTTACAATTATTCGATTCAATATAAAAAATTATATTGTTTATATCTTTGTATCTATATATCTTTTTTAACCGGTATAATTTTTTTCAACAGTTGTCTTATTCTTTGAATCAGTGTATCTATTCAATATATTTTTTATAATTGTCCTTGTTTTTTTTTTTTTTTTGAATTCTGTAAATACTAGATGAGTTTTTCTTCAAAAAACAAAATAAAAAATAAAAAACATTTGAGTGAATTTAAGAAAAATTAAAACTTTGTATTTGGTTGCCTTTTGGATTCAAAATGCTACTACTATTCAAAAGTGGAGATCTTTATATTCTTATAGATAAATATTGTAAAACTGTAAAGCACAATAATAGAGAAAATATTATCCTTAGGAAAGAAAATTCAATTTTTGCCGATCAATCTGACTCTTTTGAATTCAGATGAATTATACTGTTAGCTTTTCACTTTATACATATGATTAATATTATTATATATATACTCACAGAGCAGATATACATATATACCTTGAATATATTTTTTTATAACATAATTTAGGATTTATTTTTCATTAGATGTGACTCAAAAGAATTAATCAAAGTCTTAGACCTAATATATATAATTTATAATAAAGATATTTTTATTGGCATAACATGTTATCGATGTTGATTTGATTGTCAGGTAGAAAATATAACTTATCAATCAAATTTAAAAATATTGGATTAATATTTTATACCGATTACTAGTAGGAAACATGCAATTTTTACTACGTGTTATTTCCTTTACTAGAATTCATTTCAAGACAATCAAAAATATTTAAATAATATGATATTATTTAAATGATATATCTTGCCAAATAAAATATTTTTACCATAAATTTTTTTTTACATCTTTACTTTATCATAAATGTGTATATATAATATTGTCAACCACTTGCCAATTTAGAGCTACGTTTAAAGTATTTTTAATGGATAATATGGGACGTTGTATACATGATATGCAAATTGACATTATTTAAATTTATATAGCATAACTGTATAGTCAAATAAAATTTTATTGTCCGATAGTATTGTGAAAAATTGTTCTTGATGGTAATTAATTACATATTTTATTAATTTTTTCCCTTTTAGGAAAAAATGACTTTTTAAGAAAAATTTGGCTTTTATGGAAAATATTAAATGCATAATCAAGTATCCAAAAGTTGACATTCACTTCGATAATATTTACGCCACATTAGCTTCACTTTCATTCTGCACATTACCATTAGAAAGTGGTTTTCTTAAAATATTATCTATATTGCTTTTGGACATTTATGTTTGCTTACACAATCCACATCTCCATTGAATATGCTTTTAATTCAATTTGTAGATAAACCATAAAATATGTAAACCTACAAAATACTTAAACGAGTTTAAAGGAAATTTGAATGGCAAAGGATAAATTCATAGTCACCATATTGATGTATATATATATATACACATTTGACAGATAGTATAAAAGATATTAAATAACACAATTATGCCCTATCAGATGTATAGATAGCATAATGGTATTCATAGAAAATATTTTTAACTATTAACATCATGTATCCCATGATTTGTGTGAGTTAATTATTTTTAATATGCCCCCAAAAGAGTGTCCATATTATATGCCAATTTTGGAACGAAGAAAGATGGACTACTATTAGGCTAAAGGTTTGGTGAGAATGTCAACAAGTTGGTTTTGAGTTAAAATATGAGAAACATACAAGGCAACTAGTGGCAACATTTGTATTCACAAAATAATAGTCAACACCTATGTTCTTCATTCTTGAGTGAAAAAGTAAATTGAGGTTGTCATAAAGAAGACGTTGAGGCTAAGAGGGCCGAATAGAAAGATCGGACATTAGGTTCATGAGTAAGGAAAGTGCAATAGTAGAAAAAGCAACAACACTATATTCGACCTCTATGGAACAACAAGCATTGGATCGTTGCTTCTTAGAACTCCAAAAATTTTATTGAAACAAGATAGATAACAAAAGCAGAAGTGGAAGAGCAATCATCTTGATTAACAGTCTAATTCACATCAGAATAACCAAGAGGATTAGTCCCATGTCATACAAAAATACCAAAATGTATAGTATGTTTGAGGTATTAGAGTAACCTCTTGGTTGTGGTCTAGTGCACAACTGAATTGGGACATGCATGTATTAGGCAAGTTTGTTCATAGCAATAATGATATTAGTTCTGTTAAAGACATATATTGTATGGCTCTAATGACTCTATGATACTAAGGTGGATTAGTGGGTGGAATTCCATCATTTAGAAAAAGCTTAGTGCGGGTAGACATGGGAATGACATTGTCTTTAATGCTATACATTTTGAACCTCTCACGGAGATCATAATAATTTTTTTTTTTTGCTGAGAGAGAAAAAGCCACATCCATTGGAATTATCTCAACACCCAAAAAATAATAGAGACACATTAAGATCTTTGACAGAGATCGGTTGGAGGTAAAATGTTGTTCATGTTAAAGATAAAGATGGGCAAATAAGATTGTGAGCCAACAAAACCATAAACAGTAAAAAGTTCTTAAAGACAGTAAACAAAGGGCCTGTTTGAAGCCGTATAAAGACTTGCATAGGTGGCAGACATGAGATAGTCTAGTTTCATCAACGAAACTTGGTGGTTGGGACATATAAACTTCTTTAGGCAACTGTCCATGAATGAATATGTTATTTACATCCAATTGAAGTATATACCAACCTCAATTCAAGGCAATAAGAAGAAAGACACTGATAGAAGTATTTAGTGACTAATCGCTCCTTAAATCAAGAAATATGCCTATCAAGCTGGTGTTTGATAAGGTATACCAATTTGCAACCAACATGGTTCTTATTCGGTTGTATGGTAACCAATTCTCACATTCTGATCTGTATTAAGGCAGTCAATTCCTTGCACATGGCTTCACGCCACATGGGTTCTTTCAAGACTTGAAAAGTGGTGGTGGGCTTAGTGTAGGAGGAATGCAATGTTTTTAGGTGAGATCTCGTCGCTTGTGTTTGTAAATGTAATTCTGGGAGCGGATTACCATGGATTGGGTGCATATAGGAGCAATGGAGGCCATAGGGGAATGAGATGCCATCGGAGCACCCAATTTAGAGAAAAAGTGTGTTCATGTGTGGAGTAGTAACAAGTCAAGTTCAAGTAAACCATAAGAGAGACAACATTCAGTGTCCATAAATAAGAAATTGAGGTAAATGAATGGGATGGTGATAGGGATGATGTGAGGGACTCAAGGTTCTCATAGAGAATGAAATTTTGGCTAGAGAAGGAGTTTCGGCATCGTATGCGGCTTGCAGAATGTGATGGGTAATAAATTGCAGCATTTAGGGTGAAGTGTAGAGTGTACACAATGAGAAGTTTAGATAAAACTATTGGTGAATGTGGATAAGGAGAATGAGCTGTTAGGATAGATAAAAGAGCAAGTGGCTGGTTATACTGGTGAAAATTGATAACTCACAAGTGCACGAATCAAATAGTAATCAAATAGTTTTTATGAGAAAACCTATATCAATCCAATAGGGAATAATGTCTCTAAAATTAAAGTTAAACCTATTGTTAATCAAATTAAGAAAAGTAAAATAGTGTTTTGATTGAGTGATTGTTGTTGAGTAGCAAAGGAATAATTAAAAGAAAGCAATGATAAAAACAAATCAAGGCAACAAGAGTAATTATTGAAAATTTCAAAGGATTTATGAAACAAGGATTATGACTTCACCGCTATTACTCATATTTAGCCTTAATGCATGATAAATTCATAAAATTAATCCCCCTTTGACCACGAGTAACTAGAAATTGATTCCTCAATGTATTCTAATCTAGCAAGCACAAGGTATTTAATTATCCCCCTAAGACATGCAAACCCAATAAGCTCTTCTTCGTATAACCATGTATTTCATTACCCATCCATATTACATCCATTATTCCTAAGACAATATAATACTAGATCTATCCACCTTTTCATGGAAGCATTAAGAACTAAAATGAAATATTAACCATAGTTAGAGTTGTTATATTGTTATAACAACTTTCATTTTAGCTTGACTGTATTATTGGCTACGTGACTCTTTGGTTAGCTATGTCAGTTTATTCTCTTATATATATATATATATCAAGCTTAAGCTTGCTTTGTAAGCCAATTGATTGTATTTTCAGTTTTAGAAATAATATACAGAAAATTTCTTATTCTCTCTCTCTCTTTTACTGTAGTTCTCTTTGTGAAATCATATCTTCATCTTTCTTGTTTTGGTATCAGAGCCATTTCCATGGCGGAAAAATGAAGCTCAATTGTGACAATTTCACCTTTTCCTACTAATACTGTCAAACTGAATGATACAAACTTCTTCATGTGGTGCTCACAAATCTGGCATATTCTCAAAGCGCACAGATTTCTCAAATTTCTGGAATTTTTTTCCTTTCTTGCCTTCAATGGAGGTAAAGCTCAATCTTCTTCATCTACAAATGATTATGTGGTTGATACTTCTATGATTGATGCTTTCAATCAACAATGTGAGGATTGGTAGATTCAAGACCAATTTCTTACTGGCTGGCTGAAGAATATAATTGATGTGGATACGCTAGGGTTCTTCATTGACAAGGATACGTCCTTTGATCTATGGAGTGCAATTTGTAATCGTTATGCATCAAAGTCCTCTAGTCGAGTTCTTCAATTTCGTAAGTCTTTTCAGACAACAAAAAAGGATGCGTTGTCGGTAGATGCTTATATTCTGAATATGAAGAATTTTGCGAATAATCTTGCTTCCGCTGGTCAAGAAATTATCAAGCAAGATCTGGTTCAATATGTCCTTGGTGGTTTGGACTCTAATTTTTTACCAATGCTTAACGTCCTAAGTATTCGACCAGAGCAATACACTTTGGAGGAAATTCATGATCATCTTCTGGCTTATGAAGCACTACTAGAGGTATCAAATACTGCTCTGACTCACAATTTGGCTTCTAAGGCGGCTCATCTTACTGCTGGAACAAATTCGGGCACAAATAAGCAACATAATGGTATCCAGTCTAATTCTCATACTTCTAACTATGTGAATACTGGTTCCAAAGGCATCTTTGACCTTGCTAGTCTTGGTGCTCAAGTTTTTCATGCTGTTCAACAAGCTCTAGGCAGAGGAAATGATAAATTTTCTCGGAATTTCTATGGTCGTGGTGGAAGAAATTCAAGACCTACTTGTCAACTGTGCTAGAGATATGGCCATTCTGTTGCTCAATGTTATTATCGTTTTCATAATAACTACTATGGTCCTGATACTCATGCCTCTTCTGGTGATTCTTACAATGGTTTCTCTGGTCCTCAATCTTGTGGTAATAGGCCATCAGGCTACTCAGGCTCTGCACCTACTAGTGGTAGTTAATCCTCATTCCCACAATCTGCCTATCACCAACCTAATGGCTTTCAAAATCCTGGTCCAATTCAATGACTATGCATGATGGCAATTTGAGTTCCAAATCTGGTTCTCATAACAATCATGGCAATGGAGCACATGTCATTTATGAAGATTCTCAATCTAATGCTTTTTCTGGGCTTGTGTCTAGTCTTCCTTATCCAGTGGTGACAATGTTTGATAAATTTGCTGGCACATGCAGTATTGCTTCTCCTCATACTCTTATTGATCCAGCTTGGCTCTTGAACAGTGGAGCCACTGACCATGTTGTTGCTAATGGTGATTCATTGTTGCAGTTGGTTAAGTACAAAGGGAACAACAAATTGATGGTGGGAAGTGGGCAGAACTTGCCTATAACTCATGTTGGTAATACTCTAATCCCAACTATTTCCACTTCTATAAAATTGCTCAATGTGTTGGTTGTTCCTACTATTGTAAGAAGTTTATTAAGCATTAGTAAACTGACTAGGGACAATGATATTCAAGTTGAATATGACTCTGTATGTTGTATTATCAAGGACAACCTCGGAAATTCAATTCTTAAAAGAGTTCTTGAAGAGGGCCTGTATAAGCTTTTGTTTCCAGCTTTCTTCCAGCCAGAGCAATCATTCCCAAACACATTCAGTCATTTTTCCAAACCAGATTCCTATCATTCACAACCTTTTAATTCCATTATTTCTTGTGTTGCAGCTAATAAGTCATTTGTAGAATGTAACTATGGTAATTCTACTACTTCTTCACATTCTGCTGTTTCGAATTGTTGTCCAAATTATGTTCCACTTTCTTTTACTTCAATAAAACCAACTTGTGGTCCTAATATTTTGCATCAGTGATAGGACGCAATTTATATATATTTTATGTACCTTAATACTTGATTTGAGCATGTTTTGTTCACTTAAAATGGATTAATTTGTATTTTTCTACGTTTTAGGTGGATTTGAGCTTAAAGAAATGAAAATGAAGAAATAGTGGCAAAATCATAATTAAGTAGTTTTTGGCATCAGTTGGCAGCAAGCACCAAAGGCATGCCCAAGCGCTTGTCTAGGCGCCTGGTTGGGCGAGAATTCAGTTGTTTTTGTGCGTTTTTGTGACTTTTTTGTCCTAGGTTTTAGTATAAATACATTTTATCATTATTGTAAAGGGGGAGCAAACTTTTAGACAATTTTTACCATTAGAATTGAATTTTTCTCTCAAGTTTGTGCTTCTAATCTTCTATTCTTGGGTAAGAATAATTATAAACTAGTTATGCAATTGTGAGACTTATTTTTATTTCAATGAATTCTAAATTGAATTTTTATCCAATTTCAAAACATGATTGAGGGAAACCTTGATAGGAAAATTAAAGTTATACAATCTGATTGGGGTGGGGAGTTTCGTTCCTTTTTGCCTTATCTTACAAAGCAAGGAATTCAGTTTCGTCATCCTTATCCCTACCTACATCCTCAAAATGGTCATGTTGAAAGGAAAACAGACATATATCTGAAGTTGGCTTAACACTTCTTGCTCAGGCCATTGATTTTTTGGTGGGATGCCTTCAAGTGTGCCATTTTTCTAATAAATAGACTTCCCTCTCAAGCCTTGAACAATGAAATACCTTTCCAACTTTTGTTTCTTCAACCTCCTGATTACAATTTTATGAAAGTTTTTGGTTGTGCTTGCTATCCTCACCTTAGACCCTTTAATTAACATAAATTTCACTTTCATACAGCCAAGTGTGTGCTTCTTGGGTACAGTCTTGATCACAAGGGATATAAATGTCTTCATCACACTGGAAAAATTTATATCTCTAAAAGTGTAACTTTCAATGAATTAGAATTACCATTTTCTACTGATTCTAATTTCTCAATTCCTCCTACTACTTTATCTCAGCCTGAAACAGTTTTTGCACCTCTTATTATTGTTACTCGAGAGTCCCAATTAGACACAACTTCTCAAAACCTCATTCAGTCCACTCCTACTACTCCTCAAGAGTTTCATACTCTTTCCAATACTCTTACTTCTTCTCAAAGTCTTTCCAATGAATCTATTTTGCCTTCGACAATGTCTCCATCCTCTAGTCCACCATATTCTTCTTCTACAGAATCATCACCATCCTCTTTATCATGTGATCATTCAGCATATATTCCTCCCAAACCAATCTCTGTCAAATCTAAATCTATTATTCCCTCACATCCTATGACTACTCAGTCAAAATCTGGAATCTTCAAACCTAAATGTTTCACATCTACGAAACATCATCTCCCTTCAATTTGTTATGCTTCTATTTCTGAGCCTTTAACAGTTGGTCAAGCTTTGGTTAATCCTAACTGGAAGAAAGCTATGACAAATGAATATACAACACTCATGAACAATAACACATGGACTTTAGTGCCTTTTGTCCCTAGTATGCCTGTTATGGGCAATAAGTGGGTGTTTAAAACAAAATACAAAGCTAATGAGTCTGTTGAACGTTTGAAGGCTCAATTAGAATTTCCTATATTGTAGTGTGGTTGGTGCTCTACAGTACCTTGGTATTACTTGACCAGATATTGCCTTCTCTGTTAGCACATTTAGTCAATTTCTTCATGCTCCAACTACAACACACTAGGATGCTTATAAACATGTATTAAGATACCTTAAAGGAACTCTTCACTTTGGCTTGACTATCACGAAAAACAAGATTCTTCAAGTGCAGGGTTTTGTTGATGCAGACTGGGCAGGAAATTTGGATGATCATTGATCAGTTAATGGCTATTGTCTTTATTTGGGCTCGAATTTGGTTTCTTGGAGTTCTAAGAAATAACATGTCATTGCTCGTTTGAATACAAAGGCCTAGTATAGGGCCTTTGCACATATTGCAGCAGAAATATGTTCGCTGCAAAGACTTTCCTTTGAACTGTATTTCAAGATTGATTGTCCTATTGTTTGGACAGAATATAGGAGCAGCTTCACTTGTAGCAAATCATGTTCTTCATAGTCAGGTTAAACATATTAAGATAGATGTTCACTTTGTCAGAGACAAAGTTATTGCCAAAACACTAAAATTTAGCTATATACCTACTGCAGATCAAGTGGCCGATGTGTTTACTAAGGCCTTAGGCAAAGATAGATTTTTAAATCTTAGAACCAGATTAAACATCAAAAGGGTTCATAGGTAGTAGCTTACAGAGGTGCTTACATTGTAAGGGGAAGTTAGAGCTATTATATTGTTATAACATATTTCATTTTAGCTTAACTGTATTATTGGCTACGTGGCTTTTGGTTAGCTTAACTATATTTCATTCTCTTATATATATATATATATATATATATATCAAGCTTAAGCTTGCTTTGTAAGCCAATTGATTGTATTTTTAGTTTTAAAAATAATATACAGAAAAGTTCTTCTCTCTCTCTCTCTCTCTCTCTCTCTATTTTACTGTAGTTCTCTTTGTGAAATCCTATCTTCATCTTTCTTGTCTACCATGAATATGAATCAAAACTAAGCATGCATTAAAAACTAAACAGTCTTAATAGGGTTACATCATAATCCTTATAGAAAATTAGTTACACATGTTCTTAAGAATAGCCATCAAATATTCTAAAGAATACATATATCAAATAACAAAAGAATTGAGAATAGAGAAATAAATACAATAGTTGATGGCTCTCAAATTTCTCCTCCAATCTTCCTTCTTTTGCTTCTCCAAAATATGCTTCAAGAGAAAGGTTGAAATCCTCCACAATTTTTGGTCGAAAATCTCCCTTGATCTAGAACTAATGTGTAGCCGAAATCTCCTTTGTAGAAACCCTCAAAACTAAAATAAAAATCTAAAACTCCAAATCTCCTTGCTGTGTAACTGGATGTGTGAGAATTGTGAATAAGTGAATAGGTAAATGAATAATGCTTCAAGGTGCATGGTAATTATAAGAAAGGTTCTACTAGTTAAACTAGGAAAACTCTAGAGTTATTATCTAACCCTAGATCTAATTCCAATATAATAGGAGATAATATATTATCACAATCAAATCTCCCATAATTCCTTCATATGGACTGCCCTTTAGGGTTATTTAGGTCATTGGTATCTCACATTTACACTTAGATAAGAAATCAATCCAAATGTCTTTAGGAATCCAATTTCTCTCTAATTCTAATTCTTTTTCTAGTTATTATTCCAATTAATATAATTAGAATAATCTAACCTCCTATGAGGCATATGATGTGACAATAATTGTACACCTAGTTGGAGAGTGATGATGTGGCAATCCATGCATAGGTGTCATCCTAGTAGGCAAAGACACTTTCATTTTATATCTTCAATGTCCTTCAGCATATTCCAAGTACAGTTTGGATGACAAAATGAACTCCGAATTCACTGATTCTAGTTTCAAAAGTTAGTTCTACGTTTTAGATTTCTAGGCACATCTTGATTGCACAAAATGGACATCGATAGAGCACTCAAATTCTAATTTTCCCAAGGTAGTGTGAGTCTGCCGTAACTGCTAAAAATGTTGATCTTCTAAATCAAACTGGTACTGATTGGCTTATCCAATTGCAATGAATGTTTACAGCAATGAAGCTTAATAATCAGAAATCATTTGAAACTAAAATCGCAAAAAACCTCCATGTGTGCGCCATATATGATTTTCTTATTAAAGATTGCACATAAATAGAAAAATACAATAATTCCAACATTTGCAAAATTATTTGAAATTGGAATCGCATAATTCCAGCATTTTCTCTTGTTTCTTTAAAAATAAAAAAATACAATAATTCAATACTTTTCATTAACAATTAAGTCTGAACTAGCTAAAATCCAATATAAAATATGGCATAAAAATATTAACTTTTTATGCCTATTAAATACTCCCAAATTGAACTTTTATAGTCCCTAGCAAAGAAAGAAATAACTAAAAACACCATTCTTATAAAATACCAAAATACCTTGATGAGGTGCCTCAAAGATTTCACAATCATATTAATTCAAAAGTAATTTCTAAATAATCATGCAACACAATAAATTATCTTCTATTCAACATAATCATTACTTTCAAGTGTGTGTGAAATCAAGTAATATACTCAATATCAAGTAATTAAATAAATCCACATTAAATAGAGATTGTAAAGTATGAACCACCATATGCTTAACATAATTAATTGCTCTCCAATAATGTAGATCAATACATTACTTTGAATCATTAGGATTTTATAAGCTTGTAATGTAAAGGCTAAAGGGTAATGGTTAGAAAAAAGAAAAGGATAGAAAAATAAAATTCAAAGAAAAAAAACTTATGAATAATATGCTTATAAAACTTTTTGTTTTGTCCTTTAAAATACACTTTCTTCTTCCTTTCCTTCAAACTCCACATAACCTTTTTTTTTTCACAACATTTTTTTTTCTTTTCCCTTCAACTTCTTTTTCACTTTTTTTTTTCTTTTCTTTTCTTTTCTTCTAACCCCCAAATTGTTCTTTTTCATATATTGCTCAAACTTTTTTTTTTCACATCAAAGATATAAAGTAGCCAAATTTCACCATCATCAACCACCTCCAAATTATTTTCTACTTTACTACCACCTAATACAAATTAATAAGCATATATCCATATCAACCCAAAATAAGCTCTCTTTAAAATTGTGTATAGGGTAGGAAAAATATACTTAGGCTCAAAAAGGTAAGTCAGTGTGGTTTAAAGAACAAAAATGCTCTAATATGCATCCTAAAGATGGCTCAAACAAGTTACTAACGGATAAATATTTTAAAGGTAGGCTACAAAGGCTCAAACTCAAAATGAAAAATGGCATAAATCATATTTAAAGTAATGCATCTCTCTAGGATTTAGCGTCAAGCAATAATTATACAAGTTCTAGAGTTCAAAAATAATCACTCCAGTTTAATGCAAACCTTCTCCAAAATACAATTTAAATCATGCATATTTGACAAGTGCTCAAAATGGTTTTGAAAGTAACATGTGAATTTAACTTTAGACATTAGAGAAGACACAAAAACAATTCCACTACCTAAGATTCAATTTATTCTCAATCATATTCTTATCATAGGCTCATCAAAATATTTAAGAAAACACCTAAAACTAAAAATTCAGCAATCAAAAATCAAGAGTTTAAAAACTAAACCTAAGTAAAAATAAAAACTCAAACTAAAACTAAAGAAGAAAACTTCAAACCAAAAAGAACCACCCCCAAATTAAGATGAACATAGCTCTCAATGTTTAAAAACAAAGAAATTAGACATAATAAAGAGTAAAGGTAAAGAAAGCTCTCTCAAATGAATGTAATGCAATCAAATTGCAAACTCTAAGCTCACAAAGCTTCATTTCGCCTATTACCCCTTTAATGCTTCTCTTTTGATTTTTCTTCTTTGACACCTAGAAACACAAAACAAAACAAATAAAAAGAAATTAAAACTAAAGACTACTAAAAATAACTACAAACAAACAAAAGGAAAGAAATTTAAAACTTTGGGTTGCCTCCCAAAAAGCGATTGATTTAAGTCTTTAGCTTGACTTTATTGCTTTAAAATAAACCAGGATCAAATATAAGGATGATGTCATCTTCATAGTGTTTTCCAAGCTTCGGATATGACAATTGTGCATTAGCTTGGAATCCTTGAAAGCTTTTGACATCTAGAACTAAATGAGTCTGATCTTGAGTAAACAATGTGAATGCAACAACAACTGGAGCTCTTATAGGTATAATCATGCTCGAATTAGTTTCTTTTGAAGTCCACTTGACTTCAATTCTTAGTTGGGAACTTATATATGCATTTTGAGCTCTTGAAAATTCAATTTCTGGCTTGAAAAGTTGAGAACTTGGCTCTTTTAATGAGCAGCCATGATCTTACTTTTCTCTAGTTTTGCTAACTTTTGGCTTGTTTGATTACTTGATGTATCCTCTCGATGATCCTCAAGCCCTTTATCTTCATCTAATGGCTCTTGAAAATGTACTAATTCCTCAACTTGCTCACTCGAGTTAATTTCCACATTGTTTCGCAAGTCTTTTTGAGTTCTTTGTGAAAATGCTACATCTAGTTGCTCTATGGAAATCGCAATATCTTTAAATATAGCAGATAACTCATGACGCAGTTCCTCAAATAGTGCACAGTATTTAGCACAAGACTCTTGAAGTCTCTCCATAGCTTTCTGATGGTGACTTTTTTTGACATTGTAGAATCTTTTGAAGGATCAAGCCATGCATATTCTGGTTGATTGTACCATGCAGAGTCGTATTAGTTGGGAGGAGAGTTGTTTTGCCATGAGAAATCCTCATATAAATGTTCAGGGTAAAAAGAATTTCCCACTTGACAATAGAAATTTGAATGATTACCTCCACATAATTCGCATTAATAGCTTGGACTCCATAATTTTCAATTTCATTCCAATAAAATAGATACCCATAAACTTCAAATTGCATAATATACTTTTAAATATGAGACTGCATCATTCTCAATTTTTTCTCCAAACGTTCACTATGAGTTGGCAAACTCATAAACCAAATTAAATAAAAACAAAAACTAGAGAAACAAAAGAAAAATATAAATTTAAACAAAAAAATAAAAAAAAAATTCCAGCAACTAAATTAAAAGCTAAAAATCAAATTAAACAAACTAAATAAACTCAAAAGATTAAAACTAAAAGCAAACCAAATAAACTAAAAAAAAAAAACACAACCCTGAAGCAAAATAAAACTAAAACCAGCAAGCAAATCAAATTAAAAACATAAATAAAAGTGCAATATTCTTAATTTTTTTTTTTTGTATTTCGGACATAAATTTTTTTTTTTTTTATAAAAACCAAAACAAAAGATTAATCAAATAACAACAAAACAAAACTCAAAATTCAGTAATTAAAACCTAAAAACCGAAACAAATAAAAACATAATTTTTTTTCAAAACCGAAAGCAATATAAACCTTAAATACACAAATTAAATTCAACTACTTAGCTACTTAGATTTCTTCCATCTTCATACTCAAATTGAATTGCTTTGGATCCAAGAAAGCTCTCCAATTGTTGTTTTTCAATGGCTAAAACCGAACCTACACAAAAACTAAAACAAAAATTAAACTAAAAACAGAAATTTAATCAACAATAAAATTTAAATCAACACTAGAAATAATTATTCCCCAGCAACGGCGCTAAAAACTTGTGGTGAAAATTGATAAGTCGCAAGTGCACGAATCAACAAGTAATAAAGAGGATTTTATGAGAAAATCGATATCGATCCCACATGGAATAATGTCTCTAGAATTGAAGTTAAACCTATTGTTAATCAAATTAATAAAAGTAAAAGAGTGTTTTTATTGAGTGATTGTTGTTGAGTAGCAAGGCAATAATTAAAATAAAGCAATTATAAAAACAAATCAAGACAGCGAGAGTATTTACAGAAAAGTTCAAAGGTTTAATGAACCAAGGATTATGACTTCACCACTATTACTCCTATTTAGCCTTAGTGCATGATAAATTCATAAGGTTAACTCCCCTATGACCACAAGTAACTAGAAGTTTATTCCTCAATGCATTCTAGTCTAGCAAGCACAAGTTATTTAATTATCCATAATCTAAATACCAAAATTTAAGCCCTTAGACATGCAAACCCAATAAGCTCTTGTCAAAGTGTCACTAAGGCATGCAATATTTCCTATAACCATGTATTTCATTGCTCATCAATATTATATCCCTTATTTCTAAGCCAATATAATATTATATCTATCCACATTTTCAAGGAAACATTAAAAACTACAATGAAATATTAACCATGAATATGAATCAATACCAAACATGCTCCTTTTTGGCTAAAAAGATACTGCTAGCTTTCAAGATCCCTGTTTGAAAATGAGAACTTCTCCCCGCTTAGCAAGAGAGTAAATAACTGGCTTTCACTTGATCTCACTCCAGCAAGCAATGGAAAGAGGTCAAAACTAAATAGTCATAATAGGGCTACATCATAATCCTTATAGAAAATTAGTTACACATGTTCTTAAGAATAGCCATCAAATATTCTAAAGAAAACATACATCAAATAACAAAAGAATTGATAATAGAGAAACAAATCCAATTGTTGATGGTTGCCGAATTTCTCCTCCAGTCTTCCTTCTTTTGCTTCTCCAAGATATGCTTCAAGAACAAGGTTGAAATCCTCCACAAGTGCTAGTCGAAAATCTCCCTTGATCAAGAACTAGTGTGTAGACGAAATCTCCTTTGTAGAAACCCTCAAAACTAAAATAATAACTTAAAACTCAAAACTTCCTTGCCGTGTAATTTGATGTGTGATAATTGTGAATAGGTGGATAAGTGAATAGGTGAATGAATAATGCTTCAAGGTGCATGGTATTTATAGGAAATGTTCTACTACTTAAACTAGAAAAACTCTAGAGTTATTATCTAACCCTAGATCTAATTCCAATCTAATAAAAGATAATATATTATCACAATCATATCTCTCATAATTCCTTCATATGGTCGGCCCTTTAGGGTTATTTAGGTCATTGGTGCCTCGCATTCACACTTAGATAAGGAAACAATCCAAATCTCTTTAGGAATCCAATTTCTCTCTAATTATTATTCCAATTAGTATAATTGGAATAATCTGATCTCCCATGTGGCATATGATGTGGCAATAATTCTACATCTGACTGGAGAGTGATGATGTGGCAGTCCATATATAGGTGTCAACCTAGTAGGCAAAAACACTTTCATTTTATTTCTTCAATGTTTATCAGAATATTCCAAGTACACTTTGGATGACCAAATGAAGTCCGAATTCACTGATTATAATGGAAAAATTTAGGTCTATTTCTTAGCTTTCCAGGAATAACTTGATTGCACAAGATGGACATCTTTAAAGCACTTAAATTACAATTTCCCTAAGAAAGTGTAAGTCTGCCTCAACCGCTAAAAATGTTGATTTTCCAAATCAAAATGGTACTGATTGACTGATCCAATTGCAATGAAACTTTACGTAATTTAAGCTTAATGAATTAGGAGTCATTTGAAACTATAAATTCACAAAACCTCCACGTGTAGCTCCAGATATGATTTTCTTAGTAAAAATTGCGCAGAAATACAATAAATTCCAGCATTTGCTTTTCTTTCTCTTAAAATAGAAAAATACAATTATTCAGTACTTTTCATTAACAATTAACTCTAAATCAACTAAAATCCAATATAAAATATAGCATAGATTGTGTACAGATAAAGAGGCCATGGCCAACATAGAATAACTGGAGAAAGTGATATGGTCATGCACATGAAAGGGTTTTAGAAAGGGAAACATAGTTTCTATAAACCGAACATGACTACAACAAAAAAGATGATACTACAACGATCGTCCAAATACCTTTTACGATGAATTAAAAGGACAACATCGAATTAAATATAAAAGACGACGCAATTCAAATTAATATATAATTATTTTTTTACATAACTACGATGAGCAAATAAAAAAACATCGTATTAAAATTCAGCAAATATGACGCACAACAAAACAATGTCGTAGATGCTTACAATATAGAATACGTAAAATCCACTTGTCCATGACTGGAGCCACAGTGGCATGATGTGGAAACTTACACAATGGCAAAAAATGGTCGTGTAAATTGTATTAAGTAAGACAGTCAAAACCGTCGTGTATAGTGAAACGAATTGTTTTAGATGGTATACACGACGCACATTATCAGTCAAGAATACTGGGCATTGATGACGCACATTATGCGTCTCCCAAAACTCTTCCACGACAAACATTGTGCGATGTGGATACATGGGTATGGATGACGCACTATGCCCGTCGTGTATACTTAGTTTAAATGAAACGCCATTTTTCCTGGTTTTAATTAGGGTTTCCTAGCTCCTTTCTTCTTCATTTGCTCAAACATCTATGACCTCCATGACGATGCCTAAGTGCTTAGTTTTGGACCCGAGCATGTTTCTTCACTATTTGCTTTCAAAAACTAGCTGAAATCGTGTCATTTGGCTATTTGTAAGTAATGTTTTTAGCTTTACTTTCATTAGATGGTTTATTATGGTCTGAATTTAAGTTTGTTAGTTTCCAAATTTGAGTTCATAATTTGCATATTTTGACTGTTTTGTAATGATTTTCTAATGAATTTATTGTGTATTTTTTACTGGGTTTTGATTGTGACCAGTTTTTTTGTACATTTGTTAGTTTTTAAGCATGATAGGCTTTGGTGGTTTGTGTGTGGGTGGTGGCGTTGTTTACTTGAGAGGCATATTCAGTGTGGGTAGCTACAGGCTTTGGTTATAGTTTTGAGTTGATAGGTGTATTAGGTGGCTGCAAATTTGCGTAATCGATGGTTTTGGTTTTGAGCTTTACTTGGCAATTGACAGCTCAATTTGTAAGTATAAATATGCATGCATATATATGAGTTGATATTGATTTACATGTTCATAGTTTTTGTCCATCAAAATCTATGTTACTACCACGGGCTTATTTGTGAATTAGTATAAAAATATATATAAATAAATGTGACAGGCTTATGCATCATCATAAATGTGAATTAATATAATATATATGCAAATGGACTTTTTCCCATCATATTAGTACATAGTTCATGTCATTTAATTTCCACCATATTAATATTTTTAATTGTCTAGGGATTTTTAAAATATATAACATAATTTAATTAGTTAATATAACTATATTTTTAATAGTCTATATTTATTTTTATTAAATATAAAAATATGATGTCATACATTAATTTTACGTAGGTTTATAAAAAGATGGATAAATCATGGATAACAATAGATAGGAGAACAAAAGAATTTGAGGATGGTCTGAATAAATTTATAAAATTTAGTGTATGAATAGTGATGGTAAAATTCAAAGTCCTTGTTTGGATGTGAGAATTTATACATTCAAACTATTGAAGAAGTTAGAGGACATGTGTTTTTTAAAAGGTTTGATGCAAGTTACCGTAGATGGATTTTGCACAGAGAAGGTTTTGGAAAAGGATATAGATTTTATAAAAGCTAGAAAAGTGAATGTTGAAGTTGATGCTAATGTGGGCAGAGATGAAAATGATGAAGATGTTGTTACCAATAATATTGACATGATGTATGCTTCCTGTGACAATTTTGTGGATAATCCATATTCATTTAAGAGTTTGTTGGAGGATGCAGAAAAACCCTTGTATCCAGGTTGTACAAAATTTACCAAATTATCAACTTTGGTCAAATTGTACAACTTGAAATCAAAATATGGATTTTCTGACAAAAGTTTGTCTGAATTGTTGAAATTGTTACATGAAATGTTGCTGGTTGATAATGTTCTCCCAGAGTCTATGTATGTTGTGAAAAAAACATTGATTGCATTGGGTATGAATTATGAGAAAATACATTGTTGCCCGAAAAATTGTATTTTGTATAGAAAATAATATGAAGAGCTTAAATCTTGTCCTATGTGTGGAGAATTTAGATGAAAGTCCAATGATGGAAGTAAGAGTGCTAAGGTTCCAGAAAAAGTGTTATGGTATTTTCCACCCATTCCTCGTTTTTAAAGGATGTTTCAAAGTATTGAGACAGCAAAGAATTTTGGCATGCAAATGAGAGGGAGGTTGAAGTTGGGAAGTTGAGGCATCCTATAGTTCTTCATCGTGGAAGATAGTTGATCAATTATGGCCTGACTTTGCGAATCAATCTAGGAACTTAAGACTTGGAATTTCTGCAGATGGAATTAACCCGCACAAGCATATGAGTAGTAAATACAGTTGTTGGCCAATACTAATAGTTACATATAATCTTCCATCGTGGATGTGTATGAAACAGAAGTTTATAATGTTGACTTTATTAATTTCTAGACCACACCAACCAGGTGAACGCATTGATGTTTATTTGCAACCATTGGTTGATGATTTGAAGAAGTTATGGGTTGAAGGCTTTGACACTTGGGATGCCTATAGGAAATAATATTTCACAATGAAGCCAGTATTATTATGGACTATAAATGATTTTCCAGCATATGGTGACTTGTCTGGTCATGCTGTCAAAGGTTATTTTGCTTGTCCAATTTGTAGTGAAGAAACTTGTGCCCAAAGTTTGGAACATGGGATGAAAATGAGTTATTGTGGACATAGAAGATTCATTTGTAGTCATCATCCATTTCGAAAGCAAAAAAAAGAAAGGCTTTTAACTGTTTGCAAGAGTCTCGTGCAGCTCATTTACCTATGATAGGAGAACAAATCCTTAGGAAACTTGATGCTATGATGTTTGATCATGGGAATAAACATAAACTAACCGCTGCTGATAGATGTGCTTGGAAAAAGAAAAACATATTCTTTGAGCTTGAATATTGGAAATCATTATATGTAAGACATAATCTAGATGTCATGCATATTGAGAAAATATATGTGAGAGTATTGTTGGAACTTTACTTAACATTCCTAGGAAGTCAAAAGGTGGACTTAATGCTCGATTGGATTTGGTAGAATTGGGTTTGAGAAAAGATTTAGCACCTATGGCGGAAGAGAAAAGGACTTATCTTCCACATGTTTGCTACACTTTGTCTAAGGAAGAGAAACTAAAATTTTGCAAGTGTTTGGTTGATTTAAAAGTTTCGGATGGTTATTCTTTGAAATTTAAAAATATTATTTCAATTAAAGATTTAAGATTGAATAATATGAAATTGCACGCTTTTCATACATTAATGCAATAATTGCTTCATGTTGTGATCAGATCACTTCTTCCTAAGGATGTAAGATATGCAATTACAAGATTTTGTTTCTACTTTAATTCTATTTACAAAAACGAGATAGAGGTTGCGAAGTTGGACAGTATTCAAGTAGAGATTGTAACGACATTGTGTTTGTTGAAAAATAAAATTCCCCCATCATTTTTTGATATAATGATCCATTTGACTGTACTTTGGTTCGAGAAGTGAGATTGTGTGGACCAATTCACTTTCGATGGATGTATCTATTTTGTGAGATTTATGAAAGTGTTAAAGGGAATTGTCAAAAATCACAGTCGACTAGAAGGTTGCATTGCTGAGAATTACATTGTTGAAGAAGCCATAGAGTTTTGCAGTGAGTATCAGAAAGACTTGGCAGCAATTGGGAACCCGTCCGGTCGGTATGAACAACAATGTATGGATGAAGATGTTGGTGATCCCGTAAAGGGTGGGAATAACATGAATATTGATCGAGAACTTTGGGAACAAGTACATCTTTATAAACTTTCGAGTAAGTTATATTGTTACTATAATTATTTTATTAAGGATACAAGACTCATTTTGACAAAATTTGGCATGTTGCATAAAACATATGAATGAGCTGAGGTCAGATTATTGTAACAAATTCAATAAACCAAAATGGTTCCAAGATAAGCAAAATCGGACTTTTATCAAATGGTTTAGAGATCAAGTAAGTTGTTATCTATCTATATATATATATATATATAAACATGAATAGTATTTTGACTATATGATTAATTTTAATAGATTCTAAAGGAGTTGAGTGAAGGAAAAAAAAATGTGTCTGAAACTTTGAGGTGGATAATACTGGGACCGCAATTTGATGTGATATCATATTCAGGATTTGATATTAATGGATTTCGGTTTCATACTATCGAACGAGATAATAAGCGTGTTACGCAAAATACTGGAGTAAGTTTTGTTGCAAAGACAGTGTGATATACAACTACGAAGGATGATAATCCAGTTATTTGTGATTTTGCATTCTATGGTACTTTGGCTGAAATCTAGGATGTTGATTACATCAAGTTTTGAATTCCAATGTTCAAATGTGATTGCGTAGACAACAAACATGGTGTAAAAATTGATGAATTGAGCTTTACATGTGTCAACTTACACAAACTTGGCCACAAATCTGATCCATTTATTTTGGCTTCACAAGTAAGACAATTTTTTTATGTTAATGATCCTAGCAACTCACAGTGGTTCGTCGTTTTAAGTCCCTCTCATTACAATGACATGAGAAATAACTCAATCAGAAGACATTCATTTCTAGATTGTGTTATGGTTCACTCTCCATTTGCTTCGAGCTTGCCAAATAATCCTATTGAAGTTGATGAAGATTATGAGAAAGTTTGTGTTCATGGAGATTGTAGAGGAACATAGATAAAAAAATAGGACAAATAAATAATTATTATATGTTTATATTCATTGAATATAAATGTGTATTGTACATTTAAGTTATAATGTGATTAATAAAATCTGATTAAATTATATTGTGATTAATTAATTCTGTTTAAATTATATGCTTCTATAATCAATTATAGTTGGTCTTATTGTGATTAATTAATTCTGTTTAAATTATATGCTTCTATAATCAATTATAGTTGGTGTATATTGTGATTAATTAATTCTATTTAAGTTATATTGTGATTAATAAAATCTATTTAAATTATATTGTGCTTAATTAATTCTCTTTAAATTATATGCTTCTATAATCAATTATAGTTGGTGTATATTGTGATTAATTAATTCTATTTAAGTTATATTGTGATTAATAAAATCTATTCAAATTATATTTTGATTTTGTTGTGATTAATTATTTATTTATTATTCTTATGCAGATTGATGGATTCCATGAGACCATCAGATAATGATCCCAATGGTCATGATGACTTAGCTAGCCATGTTAAGAAACCAAAAAAGACTAGAGGACCATCACTTTTGTCTAGGATAAAGAAAAAAAATAGCATGCGAAGATGAACCAATTGTCTATAATGAGTTTGGAGTTGGAGTTAATAAAGCTGAAGCAGATCAAGCCAAGTTTGAAGGTGTCCAAACTCGAAGAAAAATTCCTATAAATTATAGGAATTGGAGTCTTGTGCCGTATGAATTGAAAACAGCTTCTATGGGACACAATTAGGGTAACTAATAAAATAATATGATTTACTATATTTTACCATGTATTTTAACTTACTATGTATATCTTACCAAATTTTAATTTACATGTGCAGCAATAGTATGACAATGATGAATTTCTGAAGAAAAAAACTTTGAAGTTTTAGATCATCCTTCAGAGGGCTATGATTTCATCACACAAGAAGCATGGGATGAATTTATCGCATAGTGAATGACTCCGAAATGTGTAGTACTTTATATATATAATTAATCAATTCTATTTGACAATTATTTTTATAAATTAATTAATATGACAAATTTTTTTTTTATGTATGCAGATTCTTCACAAAGAGTAGTCCGAATTGAGAAAAAGAAATAAATATAATCATAATCTTTCTTGCAAATGATATGCTCAGTTGGAGTATGAAGAGGTATATTAATTAATTTAATTAGAATTGTGCTTAATTAATTAGTGTATTTGATTTATGTTGTGATTAATTAATTATTATATTTTGATTTATGTTTTTATTAATTAAATTTGTTAAAATGTTAGAAACTGAGGAGCGGGAGCAGCGAGTAGGTGCTATGGGAGGTGTTGTGGAAGAAGGGTCGTATTGAAAAAACCGAAAAGTACAAAACTTCCGAAGCTGCTGCAATTGGAGAAAAAATCGTAAGAAATTTTTGCCCGATTTAGTTTTTGGTTTGTGTAAAAATTGATTGTGCTTATTAAACATTAATAATTGCAGGATGAATTGTTAGACCAACATGCTCGAAGAGAATTTGATGCATCATTGGGCACACCCAATGATATATTGACAATGGCATTTGAGACTCTAGAGCGCAGAGGTCGAGTTAGGGCAGCAAGTCATAATGTAATTCCAACTGAATATTGGTACCTCCTGATAGGAAGTTTAGAGCAATAGGGAAAAGAACATGCCAATAAAGAAGAAATAAATAAGCTAAAAAGAGGGATGGCTGAAAAAGAACAACAAATGATCTTAAAAGATCTGCAGATGGCTACATTGACTCAAATTGTTATGGAGCTAAATGAGAACTTACATATGATTAGTTCACATATGGCAGGCACGGGGCAGAATTTTATAGCCAATCCATTTCCAGAGATGATGTCAGATCAGTTTGTTAGCAACATTTGGACGACTTTTTTTGACGCAGAGGTACATGTAAAAACACCTTCACAAGCACACGCCTGCTAATAATCCTATCGCACCATCTCCTACTTCACCCCCAACTATGACAGATCCAGAGGTATATAACTAAGGCTTTTTATAATTATTTTTGTTTTATTAAGTCACATAATTTTATTATTTTCTAACATCAGTTTGTTTTTTTTTCTTATATGGTTTAGGGTGTAGATTGCATACTTGTTGTGGGCACACTTGATAATATAGTAGCAAAAGGAAGGATGTTTCCTACAGCTGATCCTCAAGCTGTAATGCCATGGAGTGCAGTTAGGAAGTAAGAATGTTCGTATTAATGTCCATGTGGTGAATGATCCTTTAGCACAACTACCGATCCCTTCTTATGCCATAGTTTCAGTAGGAGAAGCTTTGGGTTCATTTTGTGCTTGGCCAAAATCTTTGGTCATTTTACTAGGAGACGAGGTAATTATTAATGTAATTTTTATTTGGTTTTTATCATAGTTTTAAATATTGCAAAACGAGTTTAATTTTTTTAACAATGTTTGTAGGTACAAGCTGTGCGAAGAGTTGCTAAAAGCAAGTCAATTGTTGAGTCTGACTCGAACAGTACACCCCGATCACGTCAATCACAATCATCTGCAATGTCATAAAGGAGTGGAGGAGAATATATTTTTGTTGGCTTGCCTCTAAAAATTTGGCTCTAAGCTATGATAGTTTCTGGTATCCAAGATCAAGACTTTGGTTTTGAAATAAAGTTGGGAGGTGGCATGGTCAGCAATGAATTATCTGGAATCGTGCACAAAGATGACATAGATTCATTTTGTCATATGGACATGCTTACCGTCGATTATATCTTACTATACATGAGGTTATTGACAGGACCCGCCCCGAAAATCCCTCCGGATTTCCCGGAGAGGCCCCGCCTGAGGAAGATTCCACCAGAACCCCTCGGGGCAACCGACAAAATCCTCCTCCGAAAGGGGTAATAATCAAATAAACAAGTAAACAATAATGGGACGAATAGTAAATAAGATATGAATGAAAAGTAGATAAAATAAGCACCACAATAAATTAACGAGTCATAATGAATAAATAAGAAACAATGTATGAAGTAGGTGGGAATGACAGAGCCATTAAGAGTGATAGACAAAAATATAAATAATACAAATCCAACATGAACAGAATAAGATCAGAGTCTAATACATAAGAAGAAGTAATAAACAGATGCGATAAGCGGATGCGATGCCGATGCGAAATGCCGATGGTAGTCCACGGAAACCTGCAACTAGGACCTAGGGAACGAAGTAAAAATAACAAAATGTGAGATATAAATATCTCCGTGAGTGCTCCTAGATAACTACAAAATACAATTTCAACCGTTAAAACCTTTACACTCAAACCTTACGTCACTCAATTGAAAGGTTCCCCGTTTTGAAAATCATTTCGCAAAACCCTCGGTTTACCCAAATCATTAAATCAATAAAAACGGTTTAGGGGCAAAAACGTAATTTAAAACAATTATTGAAATCACATACCAAACACTAAAAAAACGTAAATGAAATCCATAATAATTAATTGATGGTCAAACACAATTTCATAAACGATCAAGCAAATGGGTCAAAATCTGAAACCAAAGGCCATAGGCCACAATCCATAAAATCAAACCATCAATTTAAAATCAGAAACCAACCAATATAAAACCAAATCGGTATAAACTCAGCAAACAACAATCATAAAACCCAACCAGTATAAATCAGCAATCAATATAAAAAACCAAATCCGGTATAAAATCCGCAATGAATCAGAACCATCATAAAACCAACTGGTACAAATCAGCAATCAATATAAAACCAAATCCGGTA
>QANX01001160.1:0-101133 GCA_003254975.1 Ochetophila trinervis
ATTGAATTGGCTATTGATATTTTAATAAGCTTTTTGACTTCTTGTTACAGATTAACCTTGATATGATGACCTACAAAGACAAAGCAAACATATAAAATAAAACAGCAAAAAGTCCTACATCAAGTACTTGTCAAGGGTCAATAAAATGCTAAAATGGCAATTCAAATATACCATATGCAATGAAAGCACAGAGAGAGCATGAGAAACTTAAAAACAAAGGATTATTTTAATTAAAAACGTGTAGCCTAGCAGCCTCTTATCTGGCTTTTCTTGTATTAGAATAAAAAAGTGTCTTCCTATGTCACATGGTCTATTTACAAGTAACAAAAAACAATAGAACTGCAATTGCCAATCCACAGTAAACAAAATATTGCATACTTCTTGTCTCGCAAAGATGGATTAGTTAGAAACAAAGTAAAAGCGCAACAGACACTTATCCTATTTTTATTGACTTTCTCCAAAGGACATGGGAAACCAAAAAAAATAGCAAGCGAATTCCGTATATTAATCTGACACAAAAAATAAAAAAGGAGAAGAAATCTTCAGATCTAAACATAACATTGTGAAAAGCAACTCTAAGATTAACCTCCACGGAAGGGGGAAAAAAAAAAAAAAAAGAAAGATCGCACAAATAAAAAGGAAACAGTGAATGGGTATGAGAACGAAAAGAAATTGAAAAAGAAAAATTAGAAGACTAAATATACCTGCAGTTGATTTACTGTTCAAATCAAGAGAACGCAATAGCAGAGAAGCAAAAAAATTATTTGAATAAACGAGCGAAAAAGAGAGACCAGGTCAAGCCAGATGGGAAAGAAGCCAAAATATTAACCGTTTAATACATCTAAGTTATTTTTATTTAAGATGTAATTTCAGCCTTTAGATTAAATACCTTAAGTTAAAAATTATCAGGTATACCTGATAATAGCTTATATATACGTGAATATATATATTTACATATATACACATTTTATATGAAGTTCCCAATGAAACTTTCTATTCAACTAATAATTCTACTTTTAAATGGTCAAAAAAAAAAAAACAGACATTACCATGTCCCCTTAACACGGTTATTAAGTCCACTCTTATATAATGAGGGTAATCTCCACTACAAAGACCCATATAAAATTTATGGGCTTGTTGATTAGCAGAAAGCAAATAAAAGACTTAAAAACGGAACAATATCTCAAATACATCTTTCTTGCCACTCATACGAAGTAATAAAAATATCAATTGTATTCCAAAGAATTTTATATCATTGCTATTTTGTAGGATACCACTGTTCAACAACAATATATATATATATATAAATAAATAATAAATTAAAGAGAGGGGTAAAACTTTGACAATTCAAACATAAAGAATTGCATGAGTTCCCATATGCTGTCCCAGTACTGCCTGTTAATCTTCCTAAAATTTTAGCAGAAAGATTCAAAGTTTTCTGAGGTAAAAAATAATTCAAAAGGGCAATGAATATAATCAATGGAAAATTAAACAGTTAATTCAACATTATAACAGTTTCATCAATATATATTAATTTAACAATATAAAAGCTTCATCAATATATATTTGTTTTTATGTAATACCAAGAAATATTATCTACTATACAACATTCCTAAATCATATGTTGGACAACTCTGACATGAACCCCTTTCTTATTTTATGTTTTGCACATTCTTGCAACCTCTGCATGCTAGCTGAGCAAAGGATAAGGAAAGAGAGTGCAACGAAATCAAAGAAATGTTACAAAACAATGACATGTGTTTTTCTCTAGCTTTTGCCTCAGACTGTCATTAACAAAGACACAAAGCAACTATGAATAAGCTAAGAAAGACTGCACTATTGCACCATACTCGTACAGCCTGAAATACATATACATGACAGACTGTGATTTCAGGTGCTGTCATTCATTTTATTTGCCTTCATTAGGAATTCAACATCAAAGAAAGTATTGGAAAAATTTCTAATTAAATCCACATAGTAGCAGGAACAACAAAATTTTAGGCATTTAAAACTTATTCCAATAAATAAAATTAATAAATAAAAAAAGACCAAAGTAGTCCGTCATAGCAGAAAAATAATCATGTCAAATACACAAATATTAAGGTGTGTTAGACATTATTACTCTAGCACATAGAAATGCAACATCCAACCAATTTAGCAAGGCATTTAATCAAACAGATAATTGAAGAGCACTTAATAGGTTTTATCATTGCATAAGGATACTTTATGCCAAAAAATATAACTTGGAATGATTTAGTATTTAAAAGCGAACATCAGCAAAAGCAATCAGAGAACTTTGAAGATCAATGTGATATGGTATTCCACATGTTAATTCAGTCTAAAGAATCTCATCATTTTGCCAATCAGCTAGTTTTCTGATGCAATGAATGAAGAACTACTGATGGAACAAGGCACAAAGACAAACTCTAACCAGTAGCTTCAGGTAGCTAGACAAGGTCCACATAAAGACACTAACTACAAGTTTCAAATAAATATGTATTGTTCCATACCCAAATTCAAGGCAACAAAATAAAAATAAAATAAATAGGTTTTATCATTGCATAAGGATACTCTATGCCAAAATATAACTTGGAATGATATTAGTTTTTTATTATTTTTTAAACTAAGAAGATCAGCAAAAGCAATCAGAGAACTTTGAAGACCAACATAATATGATTTTCCACATATTATCTCAGTCTAAAGAATCTCATCATTTTGCCAATCAGCTAGTTTTCTGATGCAATGAATAAACAACAATTGATGGAACAAGGCAATAGAGGCAAACTACAACCATTGGCTTCAGGTAGCCAGAGAAGGTTCACATGAAGAGACTAACTACAAGTTTCAAAGAAATATGTATTGTTCCATACACTTAACACTACTGCAGAAAATTCAAGGCAACAAAACAAAAATAAAAATACAACAAAATACTCCTGCTCATAAAAAGGATAGACAAATATGTGAAATCACATCTCAAATACCAAACCATACATTTCTATTGAATTCAAACTAGCATTAACATATGGCTACCTAGTGCATGTCAATATTTTCAAAATTGAAATACTACTAGCCAAAATAACAGCCCCCAACAAGAATGAATAACAGCCCCCAACAAGAATGAACTTATAAATCCTGCTTACATTCTAGACCAGCTCCGATGGCAAAATCAGAAAATTAATCGTATCAATCTGGCTACCTCCTAAGATTTCACCTTCATTGCACAAACTAGCAGAGAAAATATAAGAGAATACCCAACTAGGAAAAATGGTAACACAACACCAAGGAAGATAAAACTAAGGAACATAAAACAATTAATCTAAAACTGCACTGTTGCTCACAACAAGGATTTAAATAAAATAAAATGAAATAAGAAAACCGCTTAATCATTTGAGCGTAGTAAGAAAAATTTGAGAAACATGGAAAATGAGCTACTGACCAAGGAATTCATGTTCTACCAAAATAGTTTCAAAAACATTATAATGGTAATCTCTAGCAAAGCAATCAGAGAACTTCGAAGACCATGATAAAGAATTCCACATCAAAATTCAGATGGAAAAAAAAAATCATCATTTTGCTTTACCATTTTCACGATTCAACATAAGTATTAATTTATTCGGCCGTAAGAGAACTGTGCGGAAGAAAATATCAAATCCACCGCACGAACTCATGCCAAAGGTTTAAATTTAGCACCTTCTAATACCCATTTTCTCGAATTTTCCTTGCGACGAAAAAACTATATGCAGCAAGGGGCTTGCTGGTGCATCACAGTCTGCGAATTTCAATCAAGTCCAGAAATTTAAGCCAGAAAAAATCAAACAAATAAAATATATAAAAAATTATTAAGGAAAAAAAAAGTGGAATTGATACCGAAACAGTGAATGTAAATTGAAAATAATGTGAGAGATATACAGTCAATCATACTATCACGTCTACCGTAATTGCAGGCTTTGCCATGGCTTTTACTGGATTATTCAAAACGCCGGGATGAACAATGAACTTGAACGAATTGATGGAAAAGAGGGGTTTTTATATGGGTTTTGGCCCTTTAGGGTTAGGTTTTTAACTTCAAAACTGTTCGTTTTGTTAGGGTCGAACCATTTGCCTAGAAGATAATACTTTGACAAGGGGGAAAAAAAAAAAATTGGGGTAGAGGTTGGGTCAAATGACATACTTCGTAATTTAGTGTGTTAATATTAAAATGCAAATAGTTTTCGGGAATCATTTTTCATTTAGGGATAAATACACTTTATTATCTTCTAATTTGACAAATTTATACATTAAACTTTCATGTTTTAAATGCATCATAATAAACCTTTAATTTACATTTTAAATCATATTAGGCTTTTTTTAAAATTTTGCTAACAGAAAATTAACGGTGTTAACTATCTTTATTAATCTATCTGAAGCTATCCAACCAAATGAAACCCTACAAATCTATAATTTTTCTAATTCTTACTTATGCTATTTTTCTACTTCTTGCATATGTTCTACTTGGATCCTTTTAAAATGGAGAAAAAGTAAAATTCGCGAGGCTATTGTTCTGCTTTTCCTAAAGGTACGAATCTTGACCCTAAAATGACATTTTGTGGTAAATGGGATGCCGTTTTGCCCATGAATGGGTCACCTTTTCAATTTGAAAATTTAGTGAAAGCCAATAGAAAATGACAAACTATAACTATAAAGAATTGTGACTTTTTTATTGAAAAATAGTTTATTTGTTTGACTGAACTGTTTAATTTTGTATTGATTTTGATTTATTTATTAGCTATTAGTTATGTAGTTGAAATGACTGTTTAAACTTTAAATTTTTGGGTTCACTTTAACTATATATTTAATTGCGCTTTCGTGTGAAGAGTTTGATTTTTATATATATGCGTATATATATACATATTATTATTTTTTGCAGAAAATGTCACCCATTACCAGTCAAATTTATCATGGTGGTCATTTTATAAGGAACCCATTGACGAATTGTATTGGTGGAAGAATTACACAGTTTGATGACTATGATATTGATGAACTGAGTATGATAGAGTTTGATAACATGATAAAAGAATTAGGCTGTAATGGGTATAAAGCTTTGTGGTTTTTATCCCCTGGAATCAAAATTCAATATGGATTGAGGCCTTTAAAAAATGATTCTGATGTATTAGAAATCGCATCATTAAGTTTTGCATTTAGAGTGCTGAATGTATATGTTGAGCATCATGAAAATAATGTAGATAATAATACCAATGCAGTTGAAAATGTGTTTATGAACATAACTAAAGGTGGAGATGAAACTATTGAGTTTGATTGCAACGAGCTAGTTGATGATGACATGTTTGATGCATATTATGATATTGCTGTGAATGATGCTGATGAGAATGATGTTAATGTGAATGATATTTCTATAAATGATGCTATTATCCCTAGTTATTTGGATAATGAGGGGGTTGAAAATGCTGAAGGGAATAGATTGGAAGTTGACATTGAAGAAGAAAGTGAATCTGTGCAGTATGATTCAGATGAGTTACAAAGTTTGAAAAGGTCTGATGATGGTGAAAATATAGGTGCTAATATGTATCCTATAGTTGAAGAGGGAGAAGGCAATAATAAATACCCATTGCATGTTGGAATGATATTTCCTACACATAAAGAGTGCAAGGAATACGTGATCAACCATGCCATTGTAAATGGCTTGAACATCAAGTTTAAGAAATGTGCCTGATAGATAATTACTGTTTTTCGTGAAAAAGGATGCCCTTGGAGGTTGCACGCATCCAATTTACAAAAGCAAAAAACATTTCAAGTGAAGACTATGAAAAATCAGCACACATGTAGTAGGACACATGAAATTAGAATGGTGAATTCCAGATGGCTTTCTTCTAGATACTTTGATGATTTTAGGATGGACCCACACATGAAGTTGGCAACTTTTCAACAGAAGGTGCAAAAAGATTTAGTTGTAAGTATATCAAAGAATCAGGCATATAGAGCCAAAGTTAAGGCATTGGACAAAGCAAAAGGCAATGTGCTGGAGTAATATGGCAAGTTATGGGACTATTGCACAAAGATAGCAAAGACCAATCCTGGTAGCACTTGTAGACTGAAAATCCATAATGCTAATGGAAAGTCAATATTCAAAAGGATATACATATGCTGGAATGCTTATAAATAGGGGTTTAAGTGGTTAGAACCAATAATTGGATTAGATGGATGTCATTTAAAGGGTCCATATGGAGGCCAACTTTTATCTGCTGTAGGAAGAGATCCCAACAAACAAATGTACCCCATTGCGTACGCTGTCGTTGAGTCTGAAAACAAAGACTCTTGGAGATGGTTCTTGCAAATTTTACTTGGTGATATTGGATACAACATATCAAGTAGGAATTTCACATTTATTAGTGACCAACAAAAGGTTAGTACTGCATTTAAATTGATATTAAATTAAATAGCACATGTCATTTCATTGATACTTGTATTTGTATTAATATTTCATCATAAATATTACTATACAGGGGTTGGTACATGCCTTGGAAGAGTTAAGTCCAGGTATGGATCACAGGTTTTGTGTTAGGCATTTGCATGGAAACTTTTCTAAGTTGTATAAAGGGTTGTTGTTTAAACAGTTAATGTGGAGAGCAGCTTTAGCAGCAACTACCCCTGATTTTATTATGAGAATAAATGCATTAAAAAAGGTTAATGTAAATGCAGTAGAATGGCTGATGAAGTTACACCCTAGGCACTGGAGTAGGCATGCATTTAGGGAAGACTTGAGATGTGATTTGCTTACTAACAATATATGTGAGTCATTCAATGCTTATATAGCGGATGCTAGGTGTAAACCAATTATTACCATGTTAGAAGAAATTAGACAAAAATTGATGATCAGAATGAGAGTGAAAAGGGAAAAAATGAGAGCACATACTAAAAAAGTGTGTCCCAAAGTCTTATATAAGTTAGAAAAACTCAAGGTTGATAGTAGGAGTTGCCTACCAACTTGGGCAGGAGGAGATATGTATGAAGTAGAAGCATTTCCAAATAGATTTGTTGTTAATTTGAAAGAGTCGAATTGTACATGCAGGAGATGGAAAATAAGTTGAGTTCCATGCATACATGCCATATCATGCATATTTTTTAACAGGCAAGATCCTGCAAATTATATGGATGCCTGTTATTTAAAAGATGCCTATATGAAGGCGTATGAACCTTTGATATTTCCTTTAAATGGACCAAATTTGTGGGCAAGAACTGACCATGATCAAGTTTTTCCCCCTCCTTTCACTAAGCAACCCGGTAGACCTAAGAAATTAAGAAAGAGAGATCCACGTGAAAGTTACCCAGAAAACAGAGTGAAAAGAAGAAATACAAGTTTTAGATGCTCATATTGCTGGAACTAGGGGCATAACAGAAGAAGTTGTAGGAGGCCACCTGCAAATAGGCCAAGAAAGAACATTCAGGAGGAAGTTTTTGTCACACCATCTCAGGCAACTTCCCAAATCACTACTACCTTCTATTTTATAACTTTGTTTTTGTATTATTGTAATATTTACTAGCTTTTATGTTTACTGCAGATAGTATCAAATTCAATAGCACAATCAAGCTCAATGGGAGATATTAGTACTATCACTAATGGTGAAGTAGATCACCACACAAATTTTGGAAGAGGAAGATGAAACACTAGCAGATGAGGCAATGCAAACTGAGAAGGGGATTTGAAACCCATGTGATTGTTTTGATTTATTTTATTGATGTAAAGTTGTAAACCTTAAAATGGTTATTGACTACTGTGATTGTGATGGATTGGATTTTATGTAAAAGGTAATTGACTACTTTGAAGGTCTAGGTTTTGAAGGAGTGAAGGGTTAGTGTTAGGTGGCATATCTGGACAAGTTATGTCTTTTTTTTTGGTTGATTTTGTAAGACATTAGTTATGTAACCATCAAGGATACATCACTTGATTTAGTTATTACACATGTTATGTAGCCATCACTGTGAGAATGAAGTATGCTTTTGTGGATTTATTAGTTATTTGCTATTGTCTCATTGTACTACAATTTATATAAGCATTTCACAGGTTCTAGTGCATTAATATTTGAACATGCATATAAATACACAAATGTAAACTGTAAAACTATATATAAATTGTAGACAAAATATAAAATATATATAAAATACGTATTATATCTTCTTTTAAAAAAACATTCACAATCCATTTATATAAAAGAGATATCGCCCACCATGAACTTAGCTGATAACATGTATATACAGCAGAGAAAAAGGAAAAAAACAACTGCATAATTTCTGAAATCAGATATAGAGATAAAAGTAATCGTCCCCACCATGTTTATATTATATATAGAGGTTGGGTAAAGGGAGCAAAATGATGTGCTTTCCACCTATCTTGTTAATTATGAAGACATATCAAATCTTTGGACTCAACTCATCCATCTGGAAAAGTATTACATTTACATACATACATATATATATATATATATACCTTCGAAAAAAAAAACGCATAGTATAGTTTGTGTGTGTATATACGTGATGCTGCAGTCAAATGCAAACCAAACAANAAAAAAAAAAAAAAAAAAACAAACAAACAAACTATTAGAGTGATTCTAAATCCAAGGGAAAGAAAACTAGTGCTTGTTTGAGAGAGAGAGAGATTTGAATGCCTAACAGCCAAACAAGTGAAAGAGTTAACACCATTAAAAAAAGCTTAATGTGATTTAAAATGTAAATTAAAGGTTTAATATGATACATTTAAAACTTGAAGGCCTAATGTGCTAGTTTGTCAAACTAGAGGGTAGTAAAGTGTATTTATCCCTTTCATTTATTAGTGTATGTTTATTAGTAATAGAAAATAATAGATTTGAAAATAATAATAACAAATATATAAAAGATTTGGCTTTGTCAATATACATATATATATATATATATATATAAAATATTTGAAATTATTAATAGCAAATATTATATATGTCACCAAGATCATTAAGCATTTTGCTATTTGTTATCGTTACCAACGGAAGCATAACTTATGTGGCAATTTTAATTGAAAATATTTAATTTAATTTATATTTTTAACGTAACCAATTAAAATATCATATAATATGCACGTTTCATTAGTAATTTTATCACTAGTGGATGAAAAAATTAAAGCCGTTATATAATATCATTATCTAGTACAATAATAGCCTACATAGCCTAGTACAAGATTACCCAGAAAAGCTTTGCCTGAGAAAGATTCTATTAGAACTCTTTGAGATAGCTAACAGAATCCCCCTCCTAAAGAGGGTTTAATAAACAAATAACCAATAAGTAAGATATAATTTGTGGATAAAGCATGCATCACATTGGTATACTGAAAGTCATACAAAACTATTAAATCAGTTTGGAAAGTAGGTGGAATGTCAGAGCCACTAAGTAAAATAAATAGATATTATAAATAATACAATTTGAAAGTAAACAGAATAAAAGTGCAGAGTCTATTAGATAAACCATAACTAGTATAGATGCGATGCCGACAGTAGCTCACGAGAACCTATAGCTAGGACATGGAGAAACGAGGTTAAAATATAAAACGTGAGATATGAATATCTCAATAAGTGCTCCTAAGTAACTATAAAATATATGTTCAGTAGGTAAAACTTCTTACGCTCAAACCTCATGTCACTCTTTGAAAAGTTCTCCGTTTAATTTTACAAAACTTTTAGCTTTACTCTAAAAAATCATTAAATCATTGTAACATGATTTAGAGGCGAAAACATAATTTAACATAATCACTTAAAATCACAGATTAAACATAAGAACCATAAATAAATTACATAAAACATTTAAATTCATTTTGTTGAGCATAATCTCATAAAAATACCAAGCTGATGGGCCACAACCTTTAAAATCAATAAATGGGCTACATCCCATAAATTCAAAAACCAATCTAAAATTATAAATCAATAATCATATAACAAAACTGGTACTACACTCTAGTAACGTGCTGTGTGACCCTCAGTGTCCTAATGGCGTCATAGGCCGGGGGGAGGGAATATAACTCATCACAACGGACCGGCGTCCCAAATTCATCATGGCAGGATCCTCATCATCTCTCTCTCGACACGTGTCTGCAACAGAGGATGGCATAATATCATAATAGTGCGCGTAATAACAAACATATCTCAATCAACATATCAATACTGTGTGGTACTCTTCAAAACAATGGTACTCCTCAAAATCATCTCCGAGATCATTGATCATAAGATTTTATCAATTTCTCAAATCCTTTTTATTTTAAGACATAGTAAATTCAACAACTTTCCAAAATGTTCTATTTTGGAAAATTTCACGAAATTATTCAAATCTTTCAACTATCAGAAAATTGCCACAAAATTTTTAATTTCGACAAAAGCCACAACTTTTCTTTAAAATTACCATTTTCTACATAATTACAAAAAATATCCAAAAATTCATAAATCACCAAATAACCATTTAAAACACAAATTTCATATTTATTCCAAATAAATATGAGGAGAATTTTGCTTATTTGATTACATCCTATCCTTTTGGTTGTTGCCTTGTGGGATTTTGTGGTTCCTAATTTTTGCTTTTCGGTTTTTTAGGATTGTGACCCTGTCTTTCTTTTTATGAAGACTTTGGATCTAGGTATAAACTCTCAAGTGATGAATCTTTGGCTGGTTGCTTTGATGTTGGTTTTTTAAACAATTTGGTATGCTCGCAATCAAGCTTCCATCATGATGTTCATATGCCTATTTCAAAAGCTCTAGTTTTGGTGGCTTTTTCTATTCAGGATGCCAATAGACAGCAATAATGAGTTGACAGGCATAAAATGTTAATGTTTTTAAGCCACTTTTTACATTGAATTTTAGTTAGTTTAAAATTAATTGTTAATGAAAAGTACTGAATTACTGTATTTTTCTATTATCAGTAAAAGAAAGATAAAAGCTGGAGTTATTGTATTTCTACGCAACATTTACTGAGAAAATCATATCTGGAGCTACACTTTGAGGTTTTATGAGATTTTATTTGAAAATGAATCCTAATTCACTAGGCTTCAATGCTGTAAAGTTTCATTGCAATTGATTTGGCCAATTAGTACCAGTTTGATTTACAAGTTCAACAATTTTATCAGTTATGGCAGATTTACACTATCTTAGAGAAATTGGAATTTGAGTATCTTCCCGATGTCCAAATTGTGAAAACTTGATATTCTTGGAAATCTAAGACATAGACCTGACTTTTACAACTATAATCAATGAATTTGGAGTTCATTTGGTCATCCAAAGTGTGCTTGGAATATGCTGACGGACACTGGTGATATAAATGAAAAATATTTTTGCTTACTAGGATGACATCTATGATTGGATTGCCATGTCATCACACTCTAGCTATGTGTATGAATTTCACCACATCATATGTTACATGAGAGGTCAGATTATTCTAATTATATTAATTGAAATAATAATTAGGAAAAGAAATTTCAATTAGAGTTGTATTGGATTCCTAAAAGGGGTATGAATTGTTTCTTTATCCTAGTGTGAATGGGAGGTACCAATGACTACAATACCCTAGGATGGCCGGCCATATAGAGAAAATATAGGAGCTGGAGATTAGGTAAATATGTTATCTCCTATATTATCTAGGTTTAAAGAAGGACTCCTGAACTTCTCCTATAAATACCAAGCAACATTGAGACATTCACATGCACTACCACCAACACATCTCATAGCCCACACGGCTGCACCATTCTCACAGCCTTCACCTGTTGACATCTTTTCCTCATTCTCACAGCAACATTAGTGTTTTCTATTTAAACCGACATATATATAGCATGAACATTATTTCCTACACATATATTCAATATTTTTCTCACCTATTTTAGTATTCTAAAATATTGACATTACTAGCATTCTAGAATTTGAGCTAGACATTGAACTTCATAAAAGTTAGAAAATAACTCAAATTGAAAAGTAAGGCTCGACGGGGGCGTGGAGGAAGAAAAAGTCTTGCTTGGGTGTCTCGACGGAGGCGTGGAGGAGGATAAATGCTTGGTTGTGTCTCTCGGCTGTGGCATGGAGGAAGAAAAAGCCTTGCTTGGGTGTCTCGGCAGTAGCGTGGAGGAGGATAAATGCTCGGTTATGTGTCTTGGCGGCAGCGCAGAGAAAGAGGACTAGTAATGGAAGAGGAAAACGATGAGTGCAAAAAAGAGGAGGAGCAAGGAAGTTATGGTGCTGATATGAAGGTTGAGTTTGAGAGGAAGAGAAGAAAAATAATTTAGCAAATGATACAGTTTATTTTAGGTTTCGGTGGGGGGGGGGGGGGGGGGTTGGCGAGTGGGGAGAATAATAGAAAAATAAATAAGGGTTGAGAATTGGCGATGCACTAAAGGCTTTTAGAAACCTTTATGTCACCAATTCACATGGTTTTCCAATGAACTGGGGACACCAATCATCGCTAAACGGACGTTTAGCAACGATTTTCATCACCAAGTGCTTTTAAATCAAGGGCGTCACTAATGATGCTTAGCATTTTTTTGGTCTATACAAATAAAAAAACATATATATATATATGTTTGATCTATACAAATAAAATTTAGGGGTTATAATTATAATATATATATATATATATATATATATATATAAGTAACGCTTGCATTGTGGATTTTGTGGTTATTTAGCGATGCCAATTCATTGTTAAAAATAATGCGTCGCAAATTTAAGCATCCTATGTTCTTTCCCAGGCGCCTGATTTGTACAAGAACACTTTAAAATTTTTTAATTTTGGTTTACAAATATTTACAAATGTTTTTAATTGTTACAACTATAATAAAAAAAATATAATTAGTGTTTGGTCTATAAAAATAAAATATACATTGTAAAAAATAATTTTTGCATTCAATAAAAACATATATAAATGAAAAATTAATTTTTTTCTTCCTTTTAAATAAAAGTTTATTTAATTAAAATTGGTTAACTTAATTGATTAGTACGTATTAAAAGTATTCAACATAATAGTTAATATTATATTAAAAAACTAACTTGTTTATCGAATTATTAATACAATTTTTCAGATAAATAAATAAATTAACTAATTAAATGTAAAAAATGTGATCCAAACTTGTTTTATTGATGGTATAGAATATAAATGTGTAACCGAAAAACCCAAAAAAAATAATAATTAATTAATTGATGAGTTAGTCATTCCTCACAACTATGTCGAATTAGCACACAGCTATTTAGGGAATAACATTCGCAAAATTATCATAATAAAGGAAAATATTTTGCCCTATTAAAAACAAAATTTAAAATGGAAATTCTGTCTTTTATTTTGAAATTTAGATGTTGACATCTGCAAACACACATTTGCTGAAGTCATCCATCTTTTACCTCTAGCTGGGTTAAGCATGAGTCAAATTACTAGTTTGTCTCACTCAAAAGAACTCGGGTACCCTCTGATGGGGTAACCAGTCAATCAAAATGTCGGTCAAATTTGAAATTTTTTTATTTTTATTTTATTTTTTACATTTATGATTTTATCCCCATTTATAATGATTTTTCTATTATACCCTCAGTTATGATTATACTCTGCTGTTCTAATTTCAAAAATCAAAAGTTTGACCCCGCCCCCTTCTTCTCCTCTGCCCCCGCTGTTCTTCCCCCCTCTACCCCGTTGTTCTTCCTCTTGCCGCCTCTTTAGTAAATCCCGCGCCCGTTCTTCTCCCTCTGCCACCGTTCCATGAAAGCTGAAAAGTCTTCGCAATCCCATTAATCGTTGATTAATTCGGTGAAATCATCAGTCTCCTCATCCAATGGGTACTTGAAAATTTCCCTATATTTGGGGTCCTTGGGGAACCAACGGATGAATCTAAAATCCATTCGGGTTGATTTCGTTGTGGATCTTTTAAGGCATAAAACGATCTTCATTTGATCTATTGTCGAAGTCGAATCGGTTCAATCCGTGTTTTCTACTTCAAGCACCAAGCGGCACCGACAACAAGGAAATGTCACTGTGTTGCTATGGACGCCTCCAAGGAAGATGCTCATGTTCTCCTCGACGGCACTTCTCGACCTACCAGAGGGAAGATGTGACAACCAATCGGTTCCAACAACAACTCTAATGTTCTTTTTTTTTTTGGGACAAAAAAATCTTCATTCCTTGAAGCAGCATAAATGTTTCTTTATGGATTCAGTTTGTTTTATTTATTTTTTATTGTTAGAATTTTCAGGATAATAAAGTTGCTGAATGAGGAAACTGAAGCAGACGAGTTGTTTTGGAACCAGGATGAGGTTTTTTTATTTTTATTTTATTTTTATTTTTTTCTGAAACAAAGTTGTTAATTTGATTAATGTATTTATTTCAAATTATCTAAATGGCATTTGCTTGCATTTGGTAGGAAGAGAACGATGTTAACTATGAAGAAGAGTGGGAGGTTGCTGATAAGTTCGATAGCGACTTCGACGAAGATTAATGACTACAGCTTCTATTCAGTAAAAGGTTTGTCATTTCAGTTTGAGATTTCTACAACTTCTATTCCATGTAAGTTAGTTAACTGAATATTTTTTTTTAGTCAGCATGTAAGTGCCAGTAACAGTGCTTGGAGCATCTTGATGTCCACAATGTGGTTAATTGTTTAATAGGTCTTCTAGATCACTAGACTTTATGTTCTGGTGTTTTCTTTTGCTTCTTTAATTTATAGCCCAAGTATTCAGCAATGCAGCTTGTGGTGTTGGTATCAAACTTATACCCTGGTTTGTGGTTGTAGAAAAAGTACTTCATAGCATTTTGTGGTTGTAATTACAAGGATTAATGACTATTTTTATTTCTAATTTTATTGGTTTATCCTTCAAATTACTTTCAGTGAGAAATTTGATTATGTAACGCCATTTTCTATTGCATATCTGTCATCAAAAGGATTTTCTCCTGCTGTTGTGCATTTTTTTAATTTTTGCCATGAAGTCCTAAAAGCTACATGTTTAATAGATGTTGGACTAAATTTATCTTATTGCACTTTACTTCTATCTTTATTTTTTTTTTTATAATTCTCTGTATATCTTTTCTATTGGTGCGCAGAATGATTGGAGTTCAATGTTTGTACTTGTATTAGCAGAGAACTCTTTTGGCAAGCTAAAAGGATTCAAGGTGATAATAGTGTTCGGCAAACTATGAAGAAGTTATTGTATATAAAAATCTAAGTTGATGTCATTGTGTAAGTGCTCATTCATGTATACAGCTTGATTAAATTTTTCTTCTTCTTTAATTTTCATCTAATTCTTTTTTAAGTTCAAATATGTGTTCAAATTTTATGCAGCAAGTTTTGCATTAGGTTATGCCATTGAGTCTGTAGAGTGAGTGTGACCAGCGTCCAACTGCATTGTTGGTGAAAAGTAGCAATAGTTTCTAGGCACATTGCTTGGAACGATTTACTGTTGGAAGTAGTTTCTTTATAACTTATGTTTTGTTGTATTGCTGAGCTTACACAACCATTTATGATATGCAAGAAATCTTATTCTGCTTTTTTTGGCATGCTTGATATCAAATGCATGTGCATCCTAAATAACGTTAAAACTTATGTTCTGTGTTGCTATGAAATTTGCTGTTTACTTGGTGACTGTCATGCAAATCTGTGAAATAGGGTGATTAATTCTATATCTAACTAGTGATACCATTCGGTGATCATAAAATCTATTGAGTGATTTTTTGAGTGATTTTTGAGTGATTTTTTTTATTATTATTTTAGAATTGGGTTTGGGTGTGTTCCATGTTTAACTGTGCTTCATGTACAGGGTGAAAAATGGAGATGCTGCCAATATTTTAGAATTGTAGTTCTGAACATGACTGATTTTTTTCTTTTACTATTTCTTTTAGTTTGTGATTGTTGTAGATGATGAAAATGGGGATATTGAAGGAAACATTACCATGGCAGCATCACTTACAAGTCCAAGGGATATATAATTTAAATAGTGAAGGGGACCATTAGCTGGATTTATGAGCACAAATGTGAATAATTTAGACCTACCAGATATGGAAAGCTGAAATTATACAAACTCATTCTGGACCATGAATGCAGCTCCTCCTTCATCAATGAATACTTCAACAGTTTATCTTTTTATTTTTATGTTTTTAAATTTTAATATACCAACAGCAAAAAATTCTATTCAAAGAAAACAATTCACTGCACTCTAATAGATATTTGAATCTTTTTAGAGTAATTTTTTTATTAGAATTTTATATTGATTTATGTAAAGAAATATGAAAGTACTGAATTTAATGTTTTGGACCAACATTTTTGTGTTCATATTATCACCATTCTTAATCCATTAGTGGGTCCAATGTCATGCATTTAAAAGAAACCTTGTAGAATATGATTTTATGCTGAGAAACTCTAATGATTTTCAGGCTCTCTTCCGTAGTTTCCTTTTAATATATATAAGATGAAAGTGTAATACAGTAGCAATTTTTTTTTTACTTTATTTTTGCAAAATGAGATTTTTCTGATAAGAATATTTATGTGGTCATGACAGTGATGTTCATATTTATGTGGCATCTGATGAAGTATATGGGGGAAGAGACTTTGGCACCTCTAAAATATTGTCTTTTATGTATTTATTTATTTTTATTATTTTTTTGTTGACTGAAAAATGTCTATTTGATATCTACAAAACATGTGACTTTCATGCAAATAAGTATTATGAATATGATTTCTTCAAACGTGCTTTACTCCGTTTACATATATTTATTGCTACTATAAATTCTATTAGTCTAACATTGATAACCGATACTTATTAGCAGCAGTAAGAAAAAAAAGTAAAATACTTAGTATCACTTGAGAATTTCTATAAATAAATGTTCACTTAAACAATTTTTTATCTTTTTTATTTTTATTTTTTATTTTGATGTGGAAGTGAAATTAATTATGACAAGTAAATCATATATTCGTCTTAGGTATTCAATATAAGGTAACAAGTAACAAAACTGGTTGTTTTTCGAAGGCGCCTGCCTTACCGCTTGTGGAGCTCTGCCTCTTATAGCCGAAAAGAAAAATAACAAAAAAAATAACAAAATTTGTTGCACATGGCTGACCATGCACCTGCCTGGCTGCCTGGGGGCTTTACTCCTGATTGCTGAAAAACATAAAAAAAAAAATATTAAAAAAAATTATTAAGGGTGGACCAGGAGCCTGCCATGGCGGCTGGCTTAAGGCCTGGGGGCTTTTTCCCTTGCTGGCTGAAAAACAACAAAAATAAAATAAAAAATGGATACATTGCTTGTCTTTAAAAAATATATCCCTTAAAATCTTAAAATCTCAAATACATCGCTTTGAAAGAATTCACTTTCTATCCAATTTTGCAAATCCTAAGAAGTAAAATTAAAGTTTCTAGTGGGCCCACATTTTCATCTTTTAAAAAGTACTCAAATTAAGAAAAAATTAACTTTTCCAGGAAATTTCATTTTGCCACAAAGAATTATACTTCTCAAACGCAGTCTAAGAAGTTTTTCATTAAAAAAAGGAGTCTAAGGAGGAATACGTAGAATAATTAAAAAAAAATTGAGCAAGGAACGCTTGGAAGAAATAAATAATTAAGTAGTTTATGCATAACAAAGTTTATGAATATTTGGTTAAACATATGTATTGTAACAATGATAATTCAATTGTTGTCAGAATGAGTGAAATACCACCATTGAGTACTCGATTTCCTATCCAATTGGTATATGGGTAAACTAACATTGCTGGTAATTGGTAGTATAAATAAATTTTTTTCAGAATTGATACCATTTGGAAGAATCAAATTTACATTTGCATTTAAATGTTGAGTATCACTCAAGAATTTCAATAAAGTATAGTGCTAACGGAGTATCTAAAAATAAATGTAGATGCATTTCTAACTTTTAATGAATACATATTTTCAATAAATTTTTTAAACTATAATAACATTGTATATATTAATAGACTTTCTATTTTTGCAAAGAAAACTTATGCAAATATAATATTTATACTTCTATGATGTAAATAACATCAATATATTGATTTCAAATTTTGACATTTTATAATGTGTACTGCTACACATACTAAAATTGAACCCTAATTTATTTAGCAAATAACACATGTTAAAATATAGCACATTCGTATAACCTATATATAATTAAGTGAATCTTACATGGATAAGTGAATCAAAATAATTAACCAATTAAATATTGACACATTATCTGCCACATCATTTGGTATATTAATTTAATCAATATTTAATATTATTGATTTACAATTTAGAGTTATAATTAAGTACAATTACAAATTTTGTTGACATTAAGTTTTAAATTATATAATTTAAACAAATTTTTGTCATGCAGTGTAATATTTGTCCAAATTAAGTATCTTGCTTCCATATCAAGTAATATTGGATCATATTCGGTAATATTTTCATACAGTGTAATATTTGTCAAAATTACGTATGTTCTATATCAAGTAATATTAGTCCATATTCAGTAATTTTGTCATACAGTGTAACTTTTGTCCTAAATACGTAATTATGTTCCATATCATGTAATATTGGTCCATATTTAGTAATTTTGTTATACGGTTTAATATTTGTCCAATTTAAGTTACTTGCTTCCATATCAAGAAATATTGGTGCATATTTGGTAATTTTTTCATACGGTGTAATATTTGTCAAAATTACACAACTTTGTTCTATATCAAGTAATATTGGTCCATATTTGGTAATTTCGTCATACGGTGTAACTTTTGTCCAAAATACGTAACTTTGTTCCATATCTTGTAATATTTGTCCAAAATACGTAACTTTGTTCCATATAATGTAATATTGGTCCATATTCGGTAATTTTTGCATACGGTGTAATATCTGTCAAAATTACGTAATTTTGTTCCATATCAAGTAATATTGGTCCATATTGGGTAATTTTTCCATATAGTGTAATATCTATCCAAATTACGTAACTTTGTTCCATATCAAGTAATATTGGTCCATATTCTGTAATTTTGTCACACAGTGTAAGTTTTGTCCAAAATACGTAACTTTGTTCCATATAATGTAATATTGATCCATATTCAGTAATTTTGTCATACGGTGTAATATTTGTCTAAAATACGTAACTTTGTTCCATATCATGTAATATTTGTTCATATTCGGTAATTTTTTCATACGGTGTAATATTTGTCCAAATTACGTAACTATGTTCCATATCATGTAATATTTATCCATATTCGGTAATTTTTCACACGGTGTTGTAATATATGTTCAAATTACATAACTCTGTTTCATATCATGTAATATTGGTTCATATTTAGTAATTTTTTTATACTGTGTAACTTTTGTCCAAAATACGTGACTCTGTTCCATATAATGTAATATTGGTCCATATTCAATAATTTTAAAGTTGACATGTGGCATCTTCCTGGCCATACAATCTTTTTCCGCCCAAATCACATTTTCCACCAATTTTTCCCCTTTTGCAACCGGTTGTACCATTTTTTTTTATTTCAAAACCAGTTTTGCCACATGTCATTCAATGAATGGGATCACTAAAGGGGTTCACTTAAAAGAGGTTCACTTGAGATCTTTCCCACAATTCATCCCAAAATTTTCTCTATTATCCTCCACAATTTCCAACTTGGTTTAAGGACTTCAATCTGTCTAATCATCCTCAGTATATATCAAGCTTTAATTAGGCTAGAAAACGATGATATATACACACATATATACTTATAGTTTAAAAATATAATATTTAATATGGAATAAAAATCAATTTTTTAACTATGTGGGACCAAATAGGTAAAAGACTAAAATGTCTTTGAAGTTGTATGGCAATAACTTTCAAACAATAACTTGAGATCGAAATTCTTAGCTCATGAACTCGAATTTATGAGCTCTAAGCAACGGTAGTATGGTGAAAATCAAAACTTGACTACATAAAAACTATACTCTTTGACTCACACATTAAGGGTGGGCATTTTTTTTAAAAAACCGACTAAATCGGTCCAACTGTACCAGACCGCACAGTTTGGTCCTGTTTCACGTTAATTCGGTTGGCCGGTCGATTACAATTCTAAAGGAAACTACCGGTCTGGTTCAGCGATCTGTTAATGCACATTTTCTCAGCCAAACCGACCGAATTGAACCGTATAATACCCTACCCTTAAGATAATGCCACGTCACCCTACAATAAATCTAAGCCGTCCATTATTTTTTTTTCCAAACTTACCTTTAATATCTGATAGCATAATGATCTTAGCCGTCCATCATGAAATGATCTTGCGGTTAAAACACTAACCTAAAATAAATCATAAACAAAAATTCAAGACTTCCAGACCGAGTGTATTCGCCAGTCGCCGCCGCTGCCTCTCCCCCACACCACCTTGAGTCCCGGCTCTTTTCTCTGACACCCAATCTATGATCTTCTTCTCCTCCGCCTCTCCCCATGACCTTGAGTCCCTGCTCTCTTTTCTCTGACATTGTAACCTCTTATTTTTTCTAATTTTTTTTTTTCATTTTACTTGAATTTGTCTTCGTAACATCATCAATCTGAGTCATCTCACTCACGACGGCATTTGCCCCCTGCGACTTCGTCTTTTTTTTTTAGTTTCTATAATATTAGATCTCGATTTTGTTTGAATTTGATTTGTAGAAAATATAAAACCGACCGAGCAAAAATCGAAACCGACCAATCTTTTCGGTGCAGTTTCATACTTGATTTTTGAGAATTTTCTCGGTCAGTCGGTTTGCCATTCAATCTCCACCAAAGTGATCGGTTTGGTGCAAAATCTAGCCTAAAAACCGACTGCACCGAACTGCGCCCACCCCTATCACACATGGTCAATTTGTTCAAAATTTAAAAATTTTAGTATTTTTGCCAACCAGTTGTTACATTTTTCCTTATAACTTTAAAGTTAACTTAGATGTTTAATAAACTCTAAGTACTAATTTAAACCTTAAAGTTATCTTTTTCGGTAGTGTAAGTGTGACGGCAAGGATTTGGAGCCAAGGTAAGTGTGGGCAGGTGCAGGGCACTGGCAGGCTACCTTACTGGCAGAGATCGGTGTCCAATCCCATATCGCCGGAGTGTGGAAGGGTGTCAAATAGTAATGGTTCAAATGTAAAGTGAGCACTCTTTTAATAACCAAGGCTTTTTCAGAGTGTTTGGCTTTAGAGTTGGAAATAACTTTGGAGTTAAGCATGCTCCAGTGGGAGCATTCCTATGATGGGTGACCCCCTGGGAAGTCTGACAAAAAACTCTATACCGTCTGAAGTGCGGTGGCTAAATTGGAGACAATATTGGTTGGAGAGAGAATGTGGAGTTACAAATGGTATCAGAGCTGTACTGGGCTAGAAATGTGCTAGCGAGGACGCTGGGCCCCAAAGGGGGTGGATTGTGACAACTAGGATCTGGAACCAAGGTAAGTGTGGATGGGTGCAAGGCACTGGCAGGCTACCTTACTGGCAGAGATTGGTGTCCAATCCCACATCGCTCGAGTATGCAAGAGTGTCAAATAGTAATGGTTCAAAATGTAAAGTGAGCACTCTCTTAATAACCAAGGCCTTTTTAGAGCGTTTGGCTTCAGAGTTAGAAAGAACTCTGGAGTTAAGCATGCTCCAGTGGGAGGATTCCTATGATGGGTGACTCCTGATAAGTCTGGCCAAAAACTCCATACCGTCTGAAGTGCGGTGGCTAAATTGGAGACAATATTTGTTGGAGAGAGAGTGTGGCGTTACAGCAAGAGACACCAAATAATTTAGTAAATGATGTGATAATGTATATTAATATAAACTAAATAAAGATAACCATTGTTTTCTTGTTCTTTATTGGCATTTTTTTTAATTTTCTTTTTTGAGAATATTTATATACGAGAAGGTTTGAGATTATTCCAAAACCATCCCCTAGATTTTCACGTATATTGTCTATACCCTCTTTAGTAGTCTATATTGCTCTTGTATCCTTAAGTTTAATTACTTTTAATGTTTTTAACCTTTTTTTTTATGAAATAATTAATTTTAAGATTTCAAAGTTTGTTTTCATTTTTTGTTGTGATTAAGTTCAAGACTTCAAATGTTTTTCATTAGTTTGACTTAAACTGTGATAATTTTTCAATTAAAAAAAAACTATTTTATAAGTTTAACTAGATAAGCTTTTTTAAGTAATTTAAATTTGTGACAAGTACTTTTAGTTAAATATTTTTGACAAATTATAATACATTACTTTAAAGGTAACTTAATTTTACTAAGGGCATACAGATAATTGCGACTGCCACAATTTAAGTCAACCATTGGAATTACACCAAACCCGTATGTGTTTAGATGAAATATTCTTCCGAGAGTATAAGTTAACCATTGTTAAAATGAAAATATAACACAACCCAAAATTTAACTTGGCCATTATTAAAAATAAAGTATAAAACAAGCCAAAATTTAAGCCAACCATTGTTTTTAAAAGAAAAAGAAAATCATTAAACGCTAACTACAAGATATATCAAAAATCATGATTTTAAAAAATTAATTGGAAAAATTACAGCGAATTTTAAAAATATGTAGCGACAAAATTTGTCACTGATTTTCACATTCAACAACGAATTGGGAAACTTACATACAACGTCGCTAATTTTTGATGGTATTTTTTTAATTATTTTAAATTGAATACTAATTAGCGACACATATCATCGCCAATTTCCATCTCCAGCGACGAATTGCATCGCTATTTTTGACATTATTTTTTTATGCTGTTTTTAGATTGATTTATTTCTTAATTTACTATTGGGGAGGATGGTGTTCTGGTGATTTTTGTTCCTCACGGTGATCTCCGGTTTCCTTTTCTGGTCTAGGTTGTTTAATCTTCTTTCTCACATGGCTGTGTCATTTTGTTATGATCTTGGGTGTGCATACATTTTGTTTTTTGGTGAGCTGTGCATAGGGTTTTACGTTTTTTGTCCAGTGCTTATTCGACAGCTATGGCAACACCTTATGCTTTGGTTGGTAAGTCGTTGATGGGATGCAATTTATATATATATTTTATATACCTTAATACTTGATTTGAGCATGTTTTATTCACTTAAATTGGTAATTTATATTTTTCTATGTTTTAGTTGAATTTGAAATTAAAGAGATGAAAAATGAAGAAACAGTGGCAAAATCATAATTAAACAGAAAAATGAAGAAGCAGTGGCAAAACCATAATTAAGCGGACATTGGGGGCAAGGTAGTGAAGCCCAAGTGCATTGCCTAGGCGCCTGGGTGGGTGCGAATTTGGTCATTTTTACACGATTTTATCAGTTTTAACTCTAGATTTTAGTATAAATATGTTTTATCAGTATTGTAAATAGGGAAGCCGACTTTTAGACAATTTTTATCATTAGAATTGAATTTTTCTCTCAAGTTTGTGCTTCTAATCTTCTATTCTTGGGTAAGAATAATTCTAAACTAGTTATGCAATTGTGAGACTTATTTTTATTTCAATCCAATTTAATCATTCAGTTTATGTTCTTCTGTGTTTATTGTTTATATTTTCAATTTCTCATAATTATAATTTGGATCCGTTATTTTTATGTGAGATTAGATTATTGCTAAATTGAATTCTCAATCGTATTGGGATTTTAATAATTAGTAGTAAATAGACTTTAATGATTATGATCTCAGTTTCTGTTAATTGTCTATGAAAAATATAAATTAGATTAAAACTTTGCAACGTTTGTAGAGTTTGTCTTTATTTGGTTTTTCTCCTGTTCTTGATTATTTTCTGAGATAAATTCAGGTCACGTTGATTCTAGATTTAATTTTAGAATTTATATTTAATTCATGATTGTATCTGGATTAGTTTATTTTAGTGAGAAGTATAGAATAATTAGGACGTGCCAATTATTTAAGCCAAACTGAATGAAAAATTGGAATTTTTATGTCTATGATCAATTGTTTACTAGTTTTATGAATTATTCTGATCCCAAGAGTTTCTCTTATTTATTTCTTTTCAATATTTATTAGTTTTGATTTAATTTAGAATATTTTGCAAGCAATCTAAAACCCCCCATTTTTATATTTTTAGTTTAGTGTTTTACTAGGATATAATTTAAATTGGAATTCAACACAGTCCTTGTGGATCAACCTGGACTTGCCACTACTATAATTCTAGTAAATTTCAGTATTATAATTTTGGTGTTTACAACACACATCAGTCGTGCAGCATCACACAATCTTTTACAGGTTTAATGGTGGATCCGCTGTTGATGTCTTTCCATTCTACTCCTGGTTTTGTCCATAGGAGTGGGGAGAAGTCTAGGGTTTCTTCAGGGTTAGCTGACATAAGGGTCTCTCCTTCTACTTCGGGTCAGCCGACGGTGGCATCTTCTACAACAGCTTCTTTTTCGATTACATAATTTTTTAATCAGTTTCAAATGCCTACATTTGCTACTTCTATTGGCCATGTTTAGGTTTGTTTATATGATTTACCTTGAACTTATTGGTATATTTTAATTTTGTCTGATTTAGGCTGGCTTGTTGGGGTCCCATTGAGAATTGTTACGTCTACTTTGAATGGTCAATTAGGACATTTTGCTTGTATTTTAATTGATATGGATTTTTCTTCTTTATTTCCATAAACTATTGTTTTGGAAAAGGGGGATAGCTTTTTTACTGTTAGTTTGCAATAAGAAAATTTTCTATCTTTTTGTTCGGTTTACAAATCTATTGGTCATATGGCAGTCAACTGTCTTGTGCTTGAAAGGAATAGGCAGTTTGCTAGAAAACAGGATACTAAAAATGTTGGGGTTAGAACTAAGCTGGATATCAAGAGAAAGGATAATGTTGTCCCCCAGGTTAGTGAAATGTTTTGCAATGCAAAGCTTAATAATGCAGCTGAGGGATGTTTTCAAAAGGAAAGGGATGTTTTATCTTTGGATTTTGTTTATGATGTGGTTCAGAATAGTGTAAGTGGTAGCAATCATTTTCCAGATTGGTTCCGATCCCTAAGAAAGAGGTGGAAAGAAACACATCTCCGGCTAGTACTGAGTTCGGCAGGGAAGTGAATGTGGGTCCTAAGATTGTGCTCTTTGAGGATAGGGATGATGTTGTTACTTGCAATACTGCTTTGGCTGTAATGGAAGGTGAGGCTAGTGACCAGAATGATTAGACTCCAGTTAGGGTTTGGAAAAAGAGGATTCCTTCTAAGGCAGAGCAATTAAAGTGTTTGTAAATGCAGAAGACTTCAAGTTCTCAGCCTATTACTAGGGTTGTTTCTTACTTATCTCAATAATGCAAGTCCTGTATTGGAATTGTAGGGTATTGGAAATTCTAATACTTGCAGAGTCCTTCAGGAGTTATGTTTTCTTCATAGGTCGGGTTTGGTTTGTCTGGCCAAGCCTATGGTGGAAAAGGCTACAATTCTTTATTCTTTTCAGTTGTCTTTGGGTTTTATTGTGGTGCCTTCTAATATCTCAATGCACTAGTTTGCATCTTTATGCAGTAGCTCATGTGGAAGACATGTTTACTGTCTCGACTGATAATCAACATATTACGGTCTCTTATAGTTGTTTAAACCAAAGACATTTGGTTACTTTTCTTTATGCTAGTGTCTTCGATCAGAGTCGGTGTGTGTTGTGGCAAATTGTAGTGGATCTTCAGTTGGGTATTCGAGGGCCATGGTTGATGGTAGGGATTTTAATGCTGTTTTGGGGGCTTATGAGAAGATTGGTCTTCCTCCTTTGCATATTTCATGTAGAGAGTTTGAAGAGGCTATATGCAACGGAACTGGTAACCTGGATTCTAAATTTTTTTTTCACCTAGGTTCGACGAAGTTTGAACTCCTTTATGGCATGCTGTTTCTATTAAGGATGTTGTTCAGCTAGCTATTTGGGATAAATCTCTTGCACGACTCTTGCTCGGCATCATTCATATCGAGCTTTTCTTCAAAAAGGGCATCCTTTTTGTTTTTGGTCTATGTAGATTTCTCATGACTCTTTTTATGCTACAATCTTGGCTGTTCGGAAGGTCCCAAATATTGGAAATCCCATGAGGAGAGTTATGTCTAAGCTCAATGAGGCAGTTAAAGCTGCCTTAAAGGTTTGGAATATTTCTAGCTTTAGGTTTTTAAAGGATCAGATCAGTGCTACTAAGGAAGAATTGCTTGATGTTCAGAAGTTGACAATTTCAAAAGGGTTATCTAAAAAATTATTTTTGAAAGAGTTGGCGGTCAATGACAAACTGGATTTGGAGCTATCAAATGAGGAGTCTCAACTTAGGGATCAATATCATTTTAAGTGGCTTCATGATGGTGATCAAAATTTGGCTTTCTTTCATGTTTCTATTTGTGTCAAAAGGTAAATATGGCTCTGCATTGAATAATAATGTTGCAATTATTTGTGAGCATGTGGTTGATATTTGTAAGGATATGTCCTCTGAGCTTAGAGATGTGGGTGTAGTTGATGATGCTTTGGTGTCTGAGGTTATCTTTTCTTTGATCTCGATGGCTATTAATGACTTCTTGCATGTTGTCCTTACGAATTTTGTGGTGAATGAGGAGATTTTTGTGCTTGATGCTGGTAGTGCCCCAGGCCTATATGGTTTCTTGGGTATTTTTTTATCATTTTTTCTTTACTACTGGTTTTCTGGAGAAGAGTGTCTACTATAATTTTATGGCACTTCTTCCCAAAGTTCCAAATGCTTTGGCGCTGGATAAGTTTTGGCCAATTGTGTTAGGTAATTTTCTGTTAAGATTATTACCAAGATTTTATCTGTTAGATTAGCAGGGATTGCTGATAAAATTGTCTCGGGTAATTAGTTTCGTTTTGTGAAGGGTAGAGAGGTTCGGGACTATATTGTAGCTGCCTCGAATTGTGTCAATATTTTGGATAAAAGGTGATATAGGGGGTAATATTGCTTTGAACATAGATATTAGGAATGTTTTTGACACTATGCATTGGGGTAATATTAGGAATTTTTCTTCTTGTTTTGTGGATCATTTTCAGGCCATTTTTAAGTCTGCTAGGCTTTTGGTGTTGGTTAATGGTTCTCCTGCAGGCTATTTGGGTTGTAGTAGAGCATGCATCAGGGTGATTTGCTCTCTCCATTACTTTTTTGTAGTGTTGTGGACTTTCTAACTCAGCTTTTACTTAAATTGCTAGATTCAAGTCAGCTTGTCCTTATGTTGTCAAAATTTACTGTCTTATGCCATATTTTATGATGCAGTTTTGCTAATTTTGAGTTAATTGTCGATGAAGCATACTAATTTCTTGTATTTTTCAAGTTTTTAGAGAAAGAAGGACAAATGCTGAACAAAGGCATAACCTATACTTAATAAATTATATCTGGAGCTACACATTAAATATTTATATGATCCAAGTTGCTAATTATTCCTGACACATCAATGATGTAAAATTTCATTGCAATTGGATCAGCCAATCAGTACTAGTTTGATTATGAAGATAGACAATTTTAGCAAGTGTGATAGACTTACACTTCTATAGGAAGATTGACATTTGAGTGCCTTCCCGGTGTCCAATTTGTGCAATCAAGATATGCCACAAAAGCTCAGGTATAGACCTAACTTTTTCAACTAAAATCAGTGAATTTGACAAATTGTGCTTGGAATCTGCCTTACAGACATAGAAGATATAGAAGAGAAGTGTCTTTGCCAACTAGGATGCCACCTAAGCATGGATTATTGAGATTGCCACATCATCACTTTTCAACTAGGTATATTATTCTTGCGACATCACGTGCCGCTTGGAAAGTCTAGAATATTCCAATATTAATTGGAGTATCAATTGGATAAGGAAAGAAGATTGCAATACTAAGGATATATGGATTCCTTTCCTGATCTACTTAAGAGTGTGACATAATTTTGAAGGCACAAATTACCTTTTCAACCCCATATGGCCGGCCACTTAGAGTATTCATAGGAAAAATATTGATTTTTGTCATTATTTCCTTGTGCAATTAGAAGTAGGGTAATGTTAGAAATCTAGGTTTTTTTTTCCTTGCTTTACAAGTATTTCTTCAGCAATTTTTTTCCTATAAATATTCTACACTTTAGAGCCTTTGTGACACAGCATTCCATATCCCATTCTAGACACAATTCTCAAGAGCTTAGAGAGATAGAAGATTTAGGTACATCAAGGGAGTAGAGAGAGGAGGAATTTGGCCAGCTTTGGAAGGATTCAACCTTGCTTTGGAGGTATATTTTTTAAGAGCCAGTGGAAGTAGATCAAGAAGAGATTTTGATAGCCACAAGCTTCTAGATTTGCTTTCTCTTTTCTTTTTCTTTTGTTATTCATAATATGTTTTCTTTTGAATTAATGATGGCTATTACTTTGAACATGAGTAGCTAAACTTTTATAAGGATTATGATGTAGCCATATTATGAGTAATTAGTTTTTAATGTATGATTAATTAGTTTATGATTAATGGTTAATATTTCATTGTAGTTCTTAATGCTTTCATGAAAACGTGAATTTACCTAGTATTATATTGGCTTAGGGATAAAAAATATAATTTGGAAGGACAATGAAATACATAGGAATATTGCATGCCTTAGTGACAACCTTGAGAAGAGCTTATTGGATTTGCATGCCTTAGGGCTTAAATTTTGTTATTTAGATTAGGAATAATTAAATACCTTGTGCTTGCTAAACTAGAATGCATTGAGGAATCAACTTCTAGTTACTTTTGGTCAAGGGGAGGTTAACCTAATGAATTAATCATGCTTAGAAACAAAATAGGAGTAATAGTGGTGAAGTCATAATCCATGTTCCATCATTAATTTGAAATCCTTGTTTTCTTTATTTCTTTGCTTTCTTAATTACTTTCAATTTAGATTTTACTTTTTAATTTGTTTTCACAAAACTAACCAACCAACCAATCAATTAATCTTTTACTTTTTTCAATTTAATTAGCATTAGAATTTACTTTCAATCATTAGAGACATTATTCTTCTTGGGATCCATACTAAATTTTCTCTAAAAAATGACTTTATTATTTGTTGATTTGCGCATTTGCGAGTCTAATTTACACCACAATTTATAAAATAAATTGACAGTCTTATTTGAATCTTTGAAGACAAAACTAAAGTTACAACAAATTTTCTTATTTATTTGAATATATAATCTTTAAACAATTCCATTTTGCATAAAAATAATTTTTTCTTGGCAAACTTGGTCTAAAGTTTCGAATCCTTTTCTTATCTATATTCATTAGGTTTTTCTCAATGGGGGTCAAGTAAAATATTTCACCGTTAAATCCTAAAACATTAAAGAATAATAAAGATAATCAAACGATAGTAGTTGCACAGATATATGATAATACAAAATAAAATTGTACTTTGTGGATGCGAAAGTCATCATGGGCACTCAGAGAACTATTAAGATTTCATACCATATATGAAAATATGCTAGAAAAATTTATGTATATATATTTAAAATAAATAATTAATAAACCTCACTCTGATACAAAAACTATAACACACCCTAATTGGACCTTTTAAATTGAGCATAACTAAAGTGGCTACCATTCATGTACTTAGGAAAAATGTAGAAACTTTTAAAACTTTTCAAAAGGAAATAAATGCATTCAAGTCCCAACTATTAATGAAAGTTAATGCATCCAAAATGTAATTCAAGTAGAAAATACTTAAATAGCAGCAATTTATGCAAACTAATAACAGAAACCTTTAAACAACATTAATTGTGTCGCAACACTTATTTCGAGGAAAAAAAAACTTAATAAATTATTATCATCTAGTTTCCCATGTGCTGCCTAGATGATAGGCATAAAAGTTGTTATTTTTATTTCATATTTTAGGTTGGATTTTTGCTAGTTTTGAGTTAATTTTATTGAATTATTGATTTCTAGTATTTTTCTATTTTTAGATAAAGAATAACAAATGCTGAAAATTGCTGTATTTTCTGAGCAATCTTTACTGAATAAATGATGTCTGGACCTACACAGGGAATTTCTATGAGATTTTAGTTGCTAATGATTCCTGACTCAAAAATTAGATCAGCTAATTGGTACCAGTTTGATTTTGAAGACGAACATTTCTAGGAGTTGCAAAATACTTACACTTCAATGGGTAAATTGACATTTGAGTGCCTTACCAATGTCCATTTTGTGCCATCAATATATTCCTGGAAAGCTAAGACATAGACCTAAACTTTTGCAAATGGAATCAGTGAATTCAAAGTTCATTTGGTCATCCAAATTGTACTTATGCCTGACGGACATAAAATATTAGGTTTGCAAAGACATAAAGGAAAGTGTCTTTGCAAATTAGGATAACACATATGCATGGATGATTGGGATTGCCACATCATCACTCTCTAGCCAACTGTATTATTATTGCCACATGACATGCCACTTGGAAAGTCCAGATTATTCCAATAATTTTAATTGGAGCATTAATTGGAGAAGCAATTAGGATAAAAAGGAGATTGAAATACAAAAGATATATGAATTTACTTTCCTAATCTAATTGGTTGCTTGACATCATTCTGAAGGCAACAATTACTCCTATAACCCCATATTGCTGGGGCCATTAGAGTGATACTAAGGGAGATTTTGATTTTTATTAATATTTTGTTTCCTATTATCTTGAAGAATTAGAAGTAAAGTATGGTGAGAACTATAGGGTTTTTCCTTGCTTTATAAGCACTATTTTCCTATAAATACCCTACACCTTAGAGCTTAGAGAGATATCTTTTCCATTTCACACTAAACTTTATTTTGCATCATTCAACACAAATATCAAGGCTTAGAGAGAGGGGAGAATTAGGCCCGCCATTTTGGGAGGATTCAACCTTGCTTTGGAGGCATATTTTAAAGAAGAATTTAAAGGGGGAGAACAAGAGGGAATTTTGGCAGCCACAAGCTATAGATTTGCTTGTTTTTATTTTTTATTTTTTTATTGTTAATAATATTTTTGTTTTGATTTATTGATGGTTATTTCTAAGAACATGAGTAGCTAAGCTTTTATGAGGATTATGATGTAGCCCTATTTTGAATATCTATGTTTTAATGTATAATTGGTTTTAATTCATATTGATAGTTATTATTTCATTGTTGATCTTAATGGTTTCATGAAAAAGTGAATGAATTAATATTATATTCACTTAGGAATAAGGGATATTGTATTGTTTGCAATGGAATATATGGAATACATGGTAGATAGGGATATCATCATGTCAAGTGACAACTTAACAGTAGCTTATTGGGTTTTCATGTCATAGGGCTTAAATTTGGTGGTTTAGATTGGGGAGGATTCAACTATCTTGTGCTTGAGGGATCAACTCTTGGCCACTTGAGGTTAAAGGAGGTTAACTAATGAATTTTTCATACATTGAAACTAAATAGGATTAGTAGTGGTGAAGTCATAATCCTTATTCCATCAATAATTTGAAATTAGCTTTCTTTACATTGCTTTCTTAATTTTTCTTTCTTAATTGTTTTCTATTTAGTTTTTTATTTGCTTCACAAAACCAACTAACCAAACAATCAATTCTTTTCTACTTTTCTAGATTTAATTAGCAATAGAATTTATTTTCAAACTTTAGAGACATTATTTCTCGTGGGATCGATATTCAATTTTCGCTAATAAAACTACTGTATTACTTGTTGATTTGTGCTCTTGCGAGTATTCTAATTTTCACCACAACAAGTTTTTGGTGCCATTGCCCAAGAATAATTATATCTAGTATTGATTTAATTTTACTGTAGATTAAATTTCTGTTTTTAGTTTAGTTTTTGTTGTTGTTTTGTGTATGTTCAGTTTTGGCCCTTGGAAAACAAAATTTTGGAAAGCTTTCTAAGCAATTCAATTTGAGTTTGAAGAAGGAGGAAATTGAAGTAGCTAAGTACATATGATTTCTAGTTGAATTATTTTTGTGTTTAGGTTTTTATTGTTTTTGGTTTTTGAAAAAAAAAATTATTTGCTGTTTAATTAATTTGTTTCTGTTTTTAGGTTTTTATTTACTGCATTTTGAGTTTATGTTTAGTTTTTAGTTGATTAAATTTGTGCCCAAAAAAACTGAAAATTCAAAAAAGACATTTACTGCACTTTTGTTTTTGTTTTTAGCTTGATTTCTTTGCTGTTCTTAGATTTATTTTGCTCTAGGTTTGTGATTACATTGTGTTTTAATTAGTTTGCATTTAGTTTTAATCTTTTGAACTTTATTATTTTGTTTAAATTGTCTTTTGGTTTTAATATTAATTACTGGATTTTTACTTTTGTTAGTTTAAATTTATGTTTTGCATTTGTTTTGCTTGCTTTCAGTTTTGTTTATTTGGTTTATGAGTTTGCCGAATCATAGTTAACTTTTTGAGAACGAATTGAGAATGATGTAGTTTCAGAATTAAAAGAATAATATGCAATTTCAAGGTTATGGGCATCAATCTTATTGGAGGGAAATTGGAAATTATGGACTCCAAGCTGTAATATGTGAATTAATGGCCATTGGAAGATACTTCTCAATATGCTATGTCTAATTCAAATAAATTTTCTAATTTTTCTTCTAATTTATTGTAGGAAGGGCTTGAAGTTCATCCAGAGGATACATCATGTAATCAAACAAGCCCAACTTTAGCAAAATTTGAGGAGCATAAGATCATGGCCGGACATCATGAATGTTTGTCATTAAAGAAGCCAAGTTCTCAAATTTTTCAAGATAGATATTAAATTTTCAAAAGCTCAAGATGCATTTACAAGTTTCCTACTAGGAATTCAAGCCAAGTGGACCTCAAAAGAAGCTAACTCGAGCATGATTATTCCTACAGGAGCTCAAGTCGTTGTTGCATTCACATTTTTTATTCAAGATGAGACTCATTTAGTTCTAGATGTCAAAAGCTTTCATGGATTCCAAGCTAATGCACAACTACCATATTTGAAGCTTGGAAAATACTATGAAGATGACATCATCCTTATATATGACCTGGTTGAATTTTAAAGAGTCAAGCTAAAGACTTAAAACAAGCGCTTTTGGGCATGGACTTAAACCCAAGTTTACTTACATTATTTAGTTGTTTTCTAGTTATTTTAAGTTTTGTCTAATTTATTTGTTTTATGTTTTAGAAGATTGAAGAAAGGAAAATTGCATTGGTTAATAAGGAGGTGTGGAATCAGGTTGGTAAGCGTATTAACCTTAAAAATTGATGTTGAGTTGGTTCATTTCATTTATAGCATTTTCCATTATCATTGGGCATGGACGCATGATAGCAGTAGTGAGTCACATGGTATTGACGCATAACATTGTGAGTTGAATGCTTGTGAATGAGTTATATCAACTTGTGAGCCCAATCAAGTTTCTAAGTGAGTTTTTCTTCACTTTTAATTCTATTTTGCCCTCTTTAATATTTATTAATTCTTCTTTCTTAGTTTTTAAGCAACTATTAGTATATTAGCTATATTTAAATTTTTTTTTAAGTGTTTTTAGGTTATCATGAGAATATGGATACATTGAAGAAAAAATTGAGTTTTTGAAGCAATCTTATTGGAGTTGGCCGAATTGATTAGTCTTGATGACATAATTGGCTAGCATGGACTTGAGGGAGTTTTCTTACTCTTTCTTGTTGCTCTCTTTTTTTCTTTTTCTTTAACATATAGAACTATTTTCATCTTAATTTGGGGGTGGTTCGTCTTGTTATGGAGTCTTCTTCTTTAGTTTTAGTATTTATTTTTGCATGCTTAGGAGTAGTTTCTAAACTTTAGATATTTGTGTTGGCTGAATTTTTAGCTATAGGTGTTTTTCTTAAATATTTTGATGGGCCAATCATACGAATATAATTGAAAATAAATTGATTCTTAGGTAGTGGAATTGTTTTTGTTTATTCCCTAATACCTAAAGTTAAAATTCACATGGTATTACTTTCAAAACCATTTTGAGCATTTTGTCAAATATGCATGATTTAGATTGTATTTTGGAGAAGATTTACATTAAATTAGAGTGATTATTTTTGAACTCTAGAACTTGCTTAATTAGTTCTTGAGGCAAAATCCTAGAGATATGCATTACTTTGAATATGATTTAGGCAATTTTTTGTTTTGAGATTGAGCCTTTCTAGCATTCCTATGAAATTTTCATTCGTTAGTACCTTGTTTGAGCCATTTTTAGGATGCATAAAAGATTCCATTTTAGATCCTGTTGTCCATTTAAACCACATTGACCTACCTTTATGTGCCTTAATACATTTTTCCTACCCTTTACAAGTTATTAGAGAGAGCCTATTTTGAGTTGATGAATATATGCTTATTGATTTGTATTTGGTGGAGTAAAGTAAAAAATAATTTTGGGGGCGGCAATGGTGGTGATTTTTGGCCTACCATGTATCTTTGATGTTGAAAATGAGTTTCATAAAGGTGTGAAAAAGAACAATTTGGGTTTAGAAGAAAAAAAAAGATATGAAAACAAAAAAGTTGTGAAAAACATTTTGTGAAGTTTGAAGGAGGAGAAAATAAAATATCTATAAGCATATTATTCATAAGTTTTCTTTCTTTGAATTTTATTTTTCTATCCTTCTCTTTTTTTTGTAACCCATTGCCCTTTATCCTTCACATTACAAGCCTATAAAGTCTTAACGATTCAAGGTAAAGCATTGGTATATGTTAGTAGCAGACATTTAATTATGTCAAGCATATGGTGGTTCATATTTTTATTTACAATCTCTATTTGACTTCTCACACATACCTTGAGACTAATGATTATGCTAAATAGAATATAGGGTATTGAGTTGCTTGATTACTTAGGAACCACTTTTGAATTGATATAATTTTGTAGTATTTGAGGCACTCTATTAAGGTATTTGGGTATGTTTCCATAGAAAATGTTTTTCTAATTCTTTTTTCTTTGCTAGAGACTAGCAAAGTTCAATTTGGGGATTCTATGTTGGATTTTTGCTAGTTTTGAGTTAATTGTTATTGAAAAATATTGATTTCTATAATTTTTCTATTTTTTGAGAAAGAAGAATAAATGCTGAAAATTGCTGTATTTTCTGAGCAATTGTTACTGAATAAATCATATATGAAGCTACACAAAACATTTATGTGCAATTATAGTGGATAATGATTCTTGACTCATCAAGGTTCAATTCTGTAAAGATTCATTGCAATTGGATCAGCCAATCAGTACCAGTTTGATTTTGAAGATGAACATTTTTAGCTGTTGCGCCAGACTTACGTGCCTGTAGGAAAATTGCCATTTAAGTGACTTCAAGTGTCCAATTTGAGTGATCAATATATTTCTGGAAATATAAGAAATAGACCTAACTGTTACAATTGGAGTCGGTGTATTCAAAGTTCATTTGGTCATCCAAATTGTACTTGGATTTTGCCTAAAGGATATAGAAGATATAAAAAAAAGTGTCTTTGTAAACTGGGATACCACATATGCATGGATGATTGAGATTGCCACATAATCACTCTCCAGCCAGGTGTATTATTATTTCTACATCACATGTCATTTGGAAAGTCCAGATTATTCCAATAATATTAATAATATTAATTGGAGCATTAATTGGAGAAGGAATTAGAATTTAAAGGAGACTAAAATACTTAGGAGCTATGAATTTACTTTCCTAATCTAATTGAGAGTGTGACATCATTTGGAGGGCACCAATTACTCCAATAACCCCATATGGCAGGCAATTAGAGTAATATTATAGGAGATTTTGATTTTTATAATATTTTATTTTCTATTATCTTGAAGAATTAGAAGTAAAGTAGGGTGAGAATTCTAGGGATTTTCCTTGATTTACAAGGACTCTTTTTCTACGAGGGATTCTTCAGGATATACTAGTCAAGGTAAATAATTTATTTTTCCCGCAGATTTTATAGTATTGGATATCGAGGAAGATGAACATTTACCAATCATACTGGAAATACCATTCTTAGCCACTGGCAGAGCTCTCATTGATGTGCAAAAAGGTGAACTCATTTTGAGAGTATTGGATGAGGATGTAAGTTTTTAATGTTTTCAATGCTTTGAAATTCCCTGATGTTGACGATGCATCTTCCTCTTGCCATGTGATTGATGTTTGAGATACTTTTATCAATGAACATGTAAAGGAAAGTATAGAAGACCCTCTAGGATTGATTTTAGGTGACATAGATCCGATTGAAAAAGAAAAGGAGGCAGTAAATTTTATAAGAAAATATGAGGACTTAGGTGAGAGAGAACCTAGTAAAGAACCATCTTCTGAAAAACTCCCAGTTTTAGAATTAAAACCCCTTCTCAGTCATTTAAACTATGTCTTTTTAGGGAATAATGACACTTTACCGGTTATTATTTGTTCATCTTTAAGTAGTGACCAAGAGAGTGAGCTTTTGCAAGTTTTAAGGAAACGCTGGACTTCCTTAGGGTGGACCATAGCTGATATCAAAGGAATTATGCACAAAATACTTATAGAGGATGAACATAAACAAAGTGTAGAAGCTCAAAGAAGGTTGAACCCAAATCTTAAAGAACTGGTGAGGAAGGAAGTTCTTAAACTTTTGGATTCTGGAATTATTTAGCCAATTTCAGATACTGAGAGGGTTAGTCTTGTGCAAGTAAGGGGGTATAACTATGGTAGAAAATGAAAATGAACTTATATCCACTAGGTTAGTGACTTGATGGAGAGTGTGCATAGACTATAGGAGATTGAATAAAGCCACCAGGAAAGATCACTTTCCTTTACCTTTTATTGACCAAATGATTGAAAGGTTAGCTTGTCATGAATATTATTGCTTTCTAGATGGATATAGTGGTTATAATCAAATTGCAATAGCACCAAAGGATCAAGAAAAGACAACTTTCACATGTCCATATGGCACTTTTGCATATAGGAGAATGCCTTTTGGTTTGTGCAATGCACCTGCCACTTTTCAAAGATGTATGATGGCAATCTTTAGTGACATATTAGAAGATATTATTGAAATTTTTATGGATGATTTTTCTATTTTTGGTGATTCTTTTACTATGTGCCTAAATAACTTGTCTATAGTCCTCCAAAGATGTGAAGAGACTGATCTTGAGGTAAATTGGGAAAAATGTCATTTCATGGTTCAATAGGGTGTTGTGTTAGGTCATAAGTCATAAAGGCCTCGAGATTGATAAAACAAAAGTGGAGGTAATCTCAAATTTACCGCCACCCATAAATGTCAAGGGAATTAGGAGTTTTTTAGGACATGCTAGTTTTTATCAAAGATTTATAAAAGATTTTTCCAAAATTTCTAAACCTCTGTGCAATTTGTTGAATAAAGACGTGCCTTTTGATTTTGATGACAAATTCACGCATGCTTTTAATTTATTGAAAGATAGACTTACATGTGCACCTATAATTGTTGCTCCTGATTGGAATTTACCATTTGTTATCAAGTGTGATGTAAGTGATTATGTTGTAAGTGCTATTTTAGGACAAAAGAAAGATGGAAAAATGCATGCTATCTATTATGCTAGTAAAATACTAAATGATGTTCAATTGAATTATGCCACTACTGAAAAGAAATGCTTGCCATTGTTTATGCTTTTGACAATTTTAGGGCATATTTGTTGAGATCAAAGACTTTAGTGTATACTAATCACCGTGCCATAAAATATTTGATGTCTAAGAAAAATGCTAAGCCTAGGTTGATTAGATGGGTTTTATTACTCCAAGAATTTGATGTTCAAATTTTAGACAAAAAAGGATTAGAAAATTTGGTGGCAGATCATCTTTTTAGGTTAGAATAGGGGGAGAGAAAGAAAAAAAAGAGCATGAAATAAATGAAACATTCCCAGATGAAATTTTTTTTCAGGTACAAAGCATTATTGAAAATTCTTGGTTTGCTGATATAGTGAATTATTTGGTTTCTAATATTATGCCTTCCAATCTGGAGATGCTTTATGAAAATAAATTTTTTTTTTAAAGATGTTAGAACCTACTTTTGGGATGATCCTAATTTATTTAAATCATGTGCTGATGGTGTTTTTAGGAAATGTGTCCCAAGAGAGGAGGTTAGATCCATAATAAATGGTTTCCATAATAGTGATTATGAGGGTCATTTTGGTTTTAATAAAACAGTTGCTACAATCTTACAGTGTGGATTCTATTGGCCAACAATGTTTAAAGATACTCATCTTTTCATACAAGCTTGTGACAGGTGCTAGAGAATCGGAAATATTTCCAAGAGGAATGAAATGCCTTTGAAGAATATCCTTGAAGTTGAAATTTTTGATGTTTGGGGAATTGATTTCATGGGTCCTTTTTCTTCATCTTTTGGAAATAAGTATATTTTAGTCGCTATTGATTATGTTTCTAAATGGATGGAAGCGTGTGCCTTACCCACTAATGATGCAAAAGTCGTACTTAAATTTTTAAGAAAAAACATTTTTACTAGATTTGGAACTCCTCAAGCAATCATTAGTGATGGTGGTATACATTTATGCAATAAACAATTTAATGCCCTGTTATGCAAATATGGTGTTACTCATAAAGTTGCAACTCTTTACCATCCACAAACCAGTGGACAAGTAGAGATTTCGAATAGGGAGATCAAAAGGATTCTTGAGAAGACTGTAAATGCATCAAGAAGAGATTGGTCACATAAATTAGATTATGCTTTATGGGCTTACAGAACTGCATTCAAGACTTCCATTGGTATGTCACCATATAGGTTGGTATTTGGTAAGGCATGTTGTCTTCCTGTAGAGTTGGAACATAAAGCTTATTAGGCAACTAAGTTTTTTAACTTTGATACTCAAGCTGTGGGGAAGCACAAACTGTTGCAATTGGATCATCTAGACGAATTCCACATGGAAGCATATGAAAATGCCAAGATTTATAAAGAAAAAATGAAAAAATGGCATGACAAGAGGATTGGAAAGAAAGATTTCTATGTAAGACAATAAGTACTTCTTTTCAACTGAAGGTTGAGATTGTTTCTGGGAAAGTTAAAATCAAGATGGAGTGGTCCCTATAAGATTAAAAAAATTTCATTGTATGGATCTATTGAAATTGAGCGAGATGGTCATGGTCCTTTTTTAGTAAATGGGAAAATATTGAAATCTTATTATGAAGGAAGAGAAATGGTTTCTTTCATTGAATTTAAAGACTCATGAGCTGTAACACCCCATCCCAGGAAAAAATATTGAAAAATTTCTCAAAGTTGACTGAGTTGACCAAGTTTAACCAAGGAAGGACTCGGGGTTGACTTTTTGTGTGAGCGTGCTATGGTTTTGACCATGGTACCGTTGCGTAGAGCTAGTCGATACGAGTTCGTAGACTAGTAGTACGCTCAATTCCGAGTTAAGACCGAGAAGTTATGGCTGAAATAACATGAAGGGCATTTTGGTAATTTTGCTGTGGCAGGACAAAATTACTATTTTGCCCCTGCCTTTAAAAGATTTATCCAGAAGGATCTGGAAGGAGAGGCACGCGAGACGCACGCGGCAGCCCCCCCCTCGCGCAGCCTCCCTCTCGCGCACCCCACCGTGCCTTCCTTTTCGTTGGCAACGGCCCATCTCCGGCGAGATCAGGCCGGCAGTTACCCGGAAATGACGCCACTGACCTCCGCCTCCTGTTGGCACCGTTGGATCGCCGGAATCGAGGGAAAGCCGGTGAGTTTCCTTTTTCGAATTCGCCGGATTCCGGCGAGTTTAGGCCGACCCACGCGTCGGAAAGGGTAGCCGGGTCTTCTCTTCTCTTTCCCCACCGTTTACGGGCCGTGAAACGCCGTGATGTCGCCGAAAAAATGGAGAAAGCCGGTGGCTCCCATTTTTGCCGATCGCAGGTTTCCAGCGATATTCCGGCGATGGGTCACCTCTTTTTCCCCTATTTTGGACCCCCTGAGTCCGATTTCAGTGTTCATTCGTCTCAAATCTTGTTCGTTCAGGCAGTGTGATCAGTTGAAGCTCGGCCGTGACTTTTCGGTGATTTTCCGGCCACCACCGGCGGCGGTTGGACGAGGTAAGATCTCGGTTGCATTCTAGTGGTTACGAGCTTCGTTTCGGTATATAATTTGCCTATTATAGATAAATATCGGAATTTACCCGGTTGTGAACAGTTTTGTCAGTACCTGATAATTAGGAATTTTTGATGATTGGCGTCACAGATATGTGTGTGGCGATGTTGTGGTAATTATTTGAAATGGTTTAGTACGCCGGGGTTGTAGGGTTCAGTTCTGTGATTGGATTTTTGTAGTGGTTGATATTAGTTATGGAAAACATAATATGTGGATATTGTTAAATAATTCTGAGAGTTGTGGTTTGAAATTAGCTGAATTTGTGAATTGGTTGTATGAAAATAATTGTGAACTGGGTCGGTGAATACTTTTATTGAATTGTTGTGTTTGGGAAATGATTTCGCTATGATGAGCATATATATATATTATATGTTTATTGTGTATTAATCATTATAAATTGTGTTTGTGTGAATTGTAAATGAATTGTTTGTGATATTAATTTTGTTAGTGGGTGATGTGTGGAATTTATATTTTAATATGTGGAAATTTATTTATTGTGTATTTCTTTGGATTAAATGCTGAATGTGTTTGATTGTAGCATATTTGGTGTAAATATGCTTTCGGAACTACAGGTAGCTTGATCCCTTGTAGAAAGGGTATGTAGGCAGCTCAGTTTTAGACTGAGTGCAGCTACACCGTACTTAAACAATATATTTGTTTAAGTGTTGAGTTTTGTACTGATTGGTGATTTAATTGTGTGGGAAATGCGTGCTGATAGAATAAGTGTTGTTCAAAAATGTTTTTCCCTGCAGGTTATGACTTTTAGCTTTTTGGGGAGTGTTAGAAAACAGCTGAAATGCTGCCGAAATTTTTAATAAATTTCCGGCAGTAGAGGAAACCTTTCGGTCTGTTGGTTTTTACCCTTTTAAAATTTTGTTTAGCGGATTTTCACGACTGCTTGTGGCTTAGTGGCAACATTAAGTCACGCAGGCAGGATCCAAGCGGGTCGGGTCCTGTCATGAGCTCCACAAAAAAGTCAACCTAAAGACTTGAAACAAGTGCTTTTTGGGAGGCAACCCAAAGTTTAAAAGTATTTATTTTTAATTTTTAATTTCGTTTTAGTTGTTTTTGTTTTGTGTTTTTAGGTGTCAAAGAAGAGAAAATCAAAGGAGAAGCATAAAATGAGTGATAGATCAAGGGAGCTTTATGAGCCTAAAATTTTCAATTTCATTGCATTTCATTAAATGGGGGAGCTTTCTTTACCCTTACTTTTTATTATGTTTATTTTCTTTGTTTTGAACATCGAGGACTATGTTCATTTTAATTTGGGGGTGGTTCTCTTTTTTTGATGTTTTCTTCTTTAGTTTTTAATTTTTTTTTTTAGTTTTTAGTTTAGTTTCAAACTCTATTTTGTTTTTGATTTTTTTTGTTTTTGCTGTTTTTAATATTTTGATGAGCCTATGATAAAAATATGATTGTGAATACATTGATTCTTATGTAGTGGAATTTTTTTTTGTGTATTCTCTAATGCCTAAAGTTAAGTTCACATGTTATTACTTTCAAAATTATTTTGAGCACTTTATTAAATATGCATAATTTTGATTGTATTTTGGAGAAGGTTTGCATTAATTTAGAGTGATTAATTTTTTATGAACTCTAGAACTTGCATAATTATTGCTTGAGGGGAAATCCTAGAGAAATGCATTACTTTGCATATGATTTAGGCCATTTTTGTTTTGAGATTGAGCCTTTCTAGCCTACCTTTGAAATATTTATCCATTAGTACCTTATTTGAGCCCTTTATAGGATCCATAATTAATTGCAAATTAGAGCTTTTTTTTTTATTCTTTAAGCCACATTGACTTACCATTTTGAGCCTAAATATGTTTTTCCTACCCTTTACACATTTATCAAAGAGAGCTTATGTTAAAATTGATATATGCTTATAAATTTGTATTTGTTAGAGTGAAGTAGAAGATAATTTGGGGATGGTTGATGTCGCTGAAAACATGGCTATTATGTATCTTTGATGTTGAAAAAAAAGTTTGAGCAACGTATAAAAAAGTTCAATTTGGGTGTTAGAAAGAAAAAATTGAAAAAGAAAAAGGTGAAAAAGGAGTTGAAAAGACAAGGAAAAAAGAAGAAGAGAAAGTTGTTTTGTGAAGTTTGAAGAAAGGGAAGAAGAAAAGTGTCTTTGAAAGTAGAAACAAAAAGTTTTATAAGCATATTATTCATAAGTTTTCTTTCTTTGAATTTTTATTTTCCTATCTTTTTCTTTCTTCTAACCTATTACCCTTTAACCTTTACATTACAAGCTTATAAAGTCCTATTGATTCAAGGTAATGCATTGATCTACATTAGTGGAGAGCTATTTAATTATGTTGAGCATATGGTAGTTCATATATTTATTTTCAAAATCTGTTTAGTGTAGATTTATTCAAGTGCATGACATTGAATGTATTATATGATTTTCACACACACACACACACACTTGAAAGTAATGATTTTGTTGAATGGAAGATAAGGTGTTGAGATGCATGATCACTTAAAAATTACTTTTGAATTAAATATGATTATGCAATCTTTGAGGCAACTTCATCAAGGTATTTGGTTTTATAGGAGTAGTGTTTTTAAGTTCTTTCTTTGCTAGGGATTAGCAAAGTTCAATTTGGGGGTATTTGATAGGCATAAAATGTTAATGTTTTTATGCCACTTTTTATATTGAATTTTAGCTAGTTTATAATTAATTGTTAATGAAAAGTACTTAATTACTGTATTTTTCTATTTTCAGTAAAAGAAAGACAAAAGCTGGAATTACTGTATTTCTGCGCAACTTTTATTGAGAAAATTATATCTGGAGCTACACTTCGAGGTTTTGTGGGATTCTAGTTGGAAATGATTCTTGATTCACTAGGATTANAAGCTTCCGATCCAGACGATAAAAGTATTTGAACATGCTTATATTTTGCCGTTATGCTTAGTTCAGTATGATCTATTGATCTTCCAATCCAAAAAACAATTGAGCTTCAGACGATGAAAGTATTCGAATTTTGATAATTTTAATTAAAAATTGAAAATCTTACCAACCAATTGCACCTTCTTCTATTGTATTATTTTTATTCATTCTAAATTTTATCTCTAACTTAATTTTTTCTATACTTTACCCTCTACAAAAAAATAATAATAAAGACCATATGAGATAAATGTAAATAAATAAGTTGATAAAAAAAATTAAATTCTAACCAAAAAGACAGACGTTGAAGTCTCTTCATCATCTGGATTCGAGGAGGCTCAGTCGCCTTAATTTCTTGGAGACTTAATTTTTAAGAATGACTAATCAACCTTAATTTCTTGGAGCTCATAATGATGATTGAGGAGATTATCATCATGTTTGTATTTAGCAATATTCAGTCTTCCACTTGATGTGCTTTACAAAATAACATTATGAGCTATAATTATCTAAAATAAAAAATATTCATCACCATATAATGTACATTTACATATACATATACATATATATGGTCTAAATACATATTAGTATTTTTTAAAATTGAATTTGTTCACGTAAAATTTTTTACAATTAATTTATGTAAATTGATACATTCTAAATTGAATTTTTTTACCTATTTGTCCAATTATGTCTAATTTCGTCAATATATAAACCACATGCATGGCAAAGGACATTAAAAATTAATTTTTTCATTTTTAATTGTACCAAAAATTAAAAAATATAAAAAAAAAGAACCATAAATAAATTTTAAATTTTTTCATATTTTTTAATTTTTAATACAATAAATAAAAAAATTAATTTTAAAATTGATAAAATTTATCAATTTTAACTAATTTGACCAATGTATAATTTTTTTTTATTAAAATATATTAATTTATAAAATTTTATATATAAACAAATTTAATTTTAAAATATATTATATTTATAAATATTTTATATATAAATACGGTTGTCATATTCTTTTATTTTTTATTTTTTGGTAATGTCGGTTGTCATATTCTTGTAAGCTTGATGAGGAACAGTTTACATGGAATAATCAGGCTGCTTCTTGAGGTTTGAGGATCCCATTGCCCCAATATACATCTATCCATATGTTTCTCTCTCTCTCTCTCTCTCTCCTCATCTCAACCTGTCATATCAAATATCTCTCCTACTTGTCTGTATATAAACACCGGCCTTAGCCGCATTGGATACCATTTTTTGGACTTTGGAAAGTAATTTCCCCAAGCTGACTTGGACATCCATTTCATGGGTAATTATCCCCTGTGACCTAATCCTTTTTCTCCTAATCATGGTACAATATTTAGATGAGCGGAATTGATCCAATGGTATGTGCTTCAAATCTATACTTTTGAGGGTGTCAATTTTAAGTCACATCCTCTTTTCCATTAAATTACAAATTTATTGTACCCAAAAAAGAAGAAGGAAAAAAACATAATCTGAATCCAATCGTTCATGGATTGGGATCTAAATTAGGCCATGGAATTGATGATTAATTAAGAGANATGCCTTAGTGACAACTTTGACAAGAACATATTGGGTTTGCATGTCTTAGGGCTTAAATTTCAGTATTTAGATTAGGGATAATTTAATACCTTGTGCTTGCTAGATTAGAATGCATCGATGAATCAACTTCTAGTCACTCATGGTCAAAGGGGGTTTAACCAATGAATCTATAATGCATTAGGACTAAATATGAGTAATAATGGGGAAGTCATAATCCTTGTTTAATTAAAACCTTTGAAATATTTGCTTGCTGCCTTGCTTTCAATTTTACTATTGCTTTCTTTTAATTTATGTTTTGCTACACAACAATCAATCAATTAACACTCTTTATACTTTTATTAATTTAGTTAACAATTGATTTATTTTTGAAACTAGAGACATTATTTCTCATGGGATCGATACATGTTTTCTCTTAGAAATCTACTTTATTAGTTGTTGATTCGTGCACTTGCTAGTTAATCAAAATTATACCACAACAATAATACTAACTAATTTGTTTTTGAATGCTTCTAGTACTATTAATTAATCAAATGTACTAATTTTAATTGGATAAGCAAATATCAATTTTTTTGTGTTACTATATTAGTTAACACTATGCCAAAATCGTGAATAGACAACGCTAAATGTGCAACGTAAAAGAAAAATTGCATTGCAAAAAACTAATTCGCGACTCAAACATATTGTGTCGTCTTTATTTGAACAAAACAACGACGCAAACACGTCATCGAAATGTTTTGTAAACGGCGCAAAAATGATTCAACGACACGCATTCGACAAGTGTGGCGAAAAATCTGCTCACCAAATACATTTTGCGATATGCATTCGAAGAGTGTTGCAAAAAATTTACGTGCCAAACACATTCAGCGACACCCATTGAACAAGTGTCGTGAAATATTTGAGCACCAAATACATTTTGCGACACATGTTTTGCATATGTCGCGAAAAATTTGCTCGCCAAAACAACTCACGACACAAAAACTTAACATGTCGCTAATTTATTAAGCATGAAACGTAATTAGCAACACCTAAAATACATTTTGCAACAAATCATTAGCATTGTCACAAAAAATTTACACGGCAAAAGACATTCGCAACGAGAGAAGATAAAATTGACATTATTAGCAACACTAGTGTCACCTGTTACCTATAATTGGCGACACCAACATCCCCTTTTTCTCAAATTTGCGACACCAACGTCACCTTTTCACATTTTCTTTGAGAAAAAGCGACACTTGTGTCGCCAACGCCTGTACAAATTTTGCAAAAAGGCGATGCTAGCGTCTCAATCGTTGGTACAGGTGACACAAGCATCGCAAATGAAGAAAAATAATCACATTTTTGTATCAGTATTTGGACTAACATTCATCGGTATTTATTTCACATCACACTAAAAATTAATTTACACCTACCACAATTATTTCACAATACCAAAATAATCAATATATAAGATATCATATAAGATTAACATATAATATTTATATGATATATGTTTATATATATGAATTGCTATAGCTAGTATATATCAACTTTAAAACTCAATTAAGATTAAGCTTATAAATATTATATTATTTTATCAATATAGCAATTAATGATTTATATGATATATATTTATAATTTTAATTGCTAGTATTAAATTTTAAAACTCAATTACTAGTATACATAATAATAAAATATATATTTTAAATATATAATTTTTCATGTTTAAATTTTAGAATATAAATTAAAAAAAACAAAAATATAAATATATATAAATTGGTGACAGATGGAATCCCTAAAAATACTTTTAGCGACGTCATACGTCACCATNTATCTCTCCGATGTCCAAATTGGAATTTGAGTATCTTTCCGATGTCCAAATTGTGCAAACAAGATATGCTGGGAAATTTAAGACACAGGTCTGACTTTTTCAACAAGAATCAATGAATTTGGAGTTCATTTGGTCATCCAAAGTGTGTTTGGAATATACTGACAGACACTGGTGATATAAAAGGAAATGCTTACTAGGATGACATTTATGATTGGACTGCCATATCATCACACTCCAGCCATGTGTACAAATTTTGCCACATCATATGCCACATGGGAGGTCAGATTATTCTAATTATATTTATTGGAATAATATTTAGAATAACAGGAATTAGAGTTAGAGATAAATTTGATTCCTAAGGAGATGAAATGTTTCCTAAATCCTAGTGTGAACATGAGACACAAAATACTCTTTTGTCCTTGAGGTGGCAGCCCATAGAGGGGAATTATGGGAGTTTGAGATCATGTAAATATGTTTTTTATCTATATTATCTAGGTTTTAGAGGGACTTTAGAGTTAAACCTCTCATAAACCTCTCATATAAATACCATGCAACATTGAGTTACGAAGGAGAATTCACTACCATCCTCACAGCCCACATGGCTGCAGCTCTCTCACATCCCTCACCAGCCTCAACTCTCAATCTTTTTCTCCATTCTAACGGCAACATTAGTATTTTCTATGTTTTATATTTAGTTTTTAAAGGTTCTCACATAGAGAAGTTGTGATACACAAAGTCAAGATCAAGGAGAAATTCAGCCAGCATCTTGGACGAATCAACCTTGTGATTTAGGATCAGAGTTTGGAGAAGCCAAGAAGAGAAGATTGAGGAATAAAATCCAGCAGCCATCAACTTTGGATTTGATTCTTTACTCTTATTCTCTGTGAAATTTAATCTATGTTGTCTCTTGATTATTTGATGGATATTATAGAGATGATGTGTAACTATTTTCTATGAGATGTAGCCCTATTATGACTATTTAGTGTTTAATGCATATTTGAGTTTGATGCATGTTTAAGGTTAATATTTCATTGTAGTTCTTAATGCTTCCATGAAAAGGTGGATAAATTTAGTATTTATATTGGCTTAGGAATAAGGAATATAAATATGGATGGGCAATGAAATACATGGTTATAGGAATATTTCATGCCTTAGTGACAACTTTGACAAGAACATATTGGGTTTGCATGTCTTAGGGCTTAAATTTCAGTATTTAGATTAGGGATAATTTAATACCTTGTGCTTGCTAGATTAGAATGCATCNAAACAAAAATCATTATTGTGCGTTGCCAAAATGTTCCTTAATTGGAGATGCACTGCGTTGCTAAAAGACATTTAGTGATGCTCTATGTCGTCTTTTTCGAAATTAATGGCTGGATTAATTCTCACAAATCCAAATTTATTTTCTTATTCTTCCCTCCACTACCCCACCCACCCCCTCAAATCCGAAAATACACCAGTATTTTCAAATTTTTTTCATTTTTATCCTCTCAACTTGTCAACGCCGACAATAAGATATTTTCCATTTGTCTTCCTCTCAAACTCATCAACGACAAAGACAACCAAAATTTTTCACTTATATATATCTTATTCTACCAAGCTAAAGGATCCATAGAAATTTCACTTTTTTGGCATCGTCACCCTTCGAGTATTTTTTCCTACACGCCGCCGCCGGAACTCAAGTATTTCTTCGTACAATGATTAACATTCTTCTATCACTTTTGTATAGATGGTGAAACAATGAAAAATTATCAAATGCGGTTATTATGTGATGATCATGCGGGACATCATAGTAAATAATGTTATTTGAAAAAAATTAGCGGAGATTGTAATAATTTCTAACATTTTTACAAAAAATAAAAATAGATAATTATTAGTTGATACTTATTTCAACAACTAGTTTGGTCTGTATGTGTAGTTTCAGAATGTTGTTTGGACCCAGCAGTACATATATAGTTTTAGAGCAAAATAAATAGCTGCTTTGTTGCCATTTATAATATCAATGTAAGATATTGTATTTTAGTTTTATATATACTTTTAGGCGATAAAAACAATGTCACATTTAATTATTCTATTTATGGAAATATATAACTGTTTTTTGTTGTTCGCATTATTTTTATATATTTGCATTTTTTTTTCTTATTTGTATTCTTTGTTAGTAATTGATTCTCATTTTTACTAAATTAATCATTTGCAATAAATCATTCATTATTTTATAAAAGATATTGAAATTTAAATTTGTTTACTTTTAATTAATAATATTTATACATTTAATTAATTTTATAAAATATTCAAATTAGATTTTAATATATAATTGATTTATTGAGACTCTAAATTATAATTGTAAATTAATTAAAACTAATAGAATATAAATTAAAAAATCATTTTATTTGTCACTATAATTAAATTTGAATTATTCAACGACGTTTATATAGGAATTTGCTGCACTTTTAAAAAGATGGCATAAATAATTAGCGACGAATTTCGTTGCCAAATAGTAGTATCAACGACGAATAATGGTGGCGAAAAATGGATAACTGGAGATGCATGCGTCGCCAATTGTGGATGATAAAAAGGGACAATTCTACTCATAGGCATACTCAAAGCCATGACCACATACCAACATCGTCCTCAACATAAACTCAATATTTCATATTATCAAATCCTAACATGTACAAATCCATCATAAAATCATCAACTAAGTTAATAATTATAAAGACATGCTTTCCTTACCAAATCTACGTTCGTTAGCTTTCCAAATATAAAAGCAAAAGAATGTATGTAAAGACATACATAACAAATAGAATTAGTATGGCTTTCAAGTAATATCAAAATACATAATTCTATAGATAAACTTCAACTTCTTAAAACATTTAAACATCATTGTGTTGAACATATTATCAAAAATGTTAAGTCGATGGGCCACAGCCCTTAGCTTTATTTTCAAAGATCATTAAATCATTATAACACGATTTAGGGGCGAAAACATAATTTAACAGTATTCTTTATAAATCACAGATAAATCTCCAGAACTTTAAAAGATATTCCAAAAGATATTTAAATTCATTTTCTCAAACCTATTTTTATCAAATGCCGAGTCGAAAAGCCACAATCCATAAAATCAAATACCATGTATCAAAACTAGTACCACACTCTAGTATCGTATCATTTGACCATCAGCGTCCTGATGGCGTCACTAGTGGGGGAAAGGGTATAACTCATCACAACGAACCGACGTCCCAAATACGTCGTGGCAGGATCTTCATCATCTCTCTCCCGACACGTGTCCACAGTAGAGGATGGCATACTATAGTAATATAATATCATAATAGTGTGCCTTGTGACCTTTAACCTCCTGACGGCACCACATGCGAGAGAAGGGGGTATAACTCATCACGACGTACCGGCGTCCCAAATACGTCATGGCAGGATCCTCACCATCTCTCTCCATACACCTGTCCTCAGCAGACGATGGCATAATATAATAATAGCGCGCATAATAGCCAACATATCTCAATCAACATATCGATACTGTGTGGTACTCCTCAAAATCATTTCCAAAATCATCCCTCATCAGATTTCATCAATTTCTCAATCATTTTATTTAAAATCAAATTTTCAAAATCTTCTATCTTGGAAATTTTTTTCAAAAATATATAAATTTTTCGACTACCCGAAAATCACCCCAAAAGTTCTTAAATTTCACAAAAGCCACAATTTTTCTTTGAAATTACTATTTTTCCAAAATTACGAAAATAGCTAAAAATCTCATAAATCACAGAAAACATTTTAAAACACTAATTTCATATTTATTCCAAATAAATATGAACTCCATAAAAATCATAAATATAAATAAAATCAAACTTGTGCAAATATTTAAATCATCATATAACATACTTAATAATTAAAATTTAAATGCACAAGGAAAATTCAATCCAAACAATTTAATAGAAATTCAATCAAATTTAGCATACATTCCTAAAATGATTTAGAAAATAAATGAACTCACGAATAAATTGAATACCTAAGTAAATTCGAACCCACAAACCATAATTTCTCTAAATATGCAGAAATCAAATTTAGATAATCTCTAACAGTCAAATAAATATCTAATTGCTTCAAAAATGGTCATGAATATCACACAAAAATAGTCAATTTTTCACAAATAATATATATTTAGCTCAATTTAAGCAAAATTCAATATACTCAACAATAATATGCAATCTATATATCAAAACAAAGCTTGAGGAAAGTGCAACACATTGGACAATTCAATTTGTCCAATGGTCACCGGCGGTGCCCGAAAAATTTATAGGAAACCAAGGCCAAAATGGCCCTCTTGATTCCGGCCCAACCAGTGAGAATTTCATCAAATTGACGCCGTAATTGGATTTCTGGGGTCCAAAATAGGTGGAAAGGAGGTGACCCATCGCCAGATTCTCACCAGAAACTGGCGATCGGAGAAAGTGCTACTTACCGGATTTTTCAAGTTATTCGGTGAACCAGGCCGACCCACGGGCTGCCACCAGTCCAGTTGGGAAGCTGAGGTCGCTGGCTCCACTTTGCAGGTGAGTCCCAGCCCGATCTGGCCGAAAATGCCGGTTGCACGGAGGAAAAATGAGAGGGGCTGCTATGTGGGAGAGATGCCGGGGGGAGTAGCTGGTGCACGAGGTAAGGGACGGGGGCAGTTTTGTAGTTTCTCAGCTTTTAACTAAATTTTTTATTAAATTACTAAAATGCCCCTCACACTAAAATGACCACAACTTCCCAGTTTTAGCTTCGAATTGAGCGTACTACTAGTCTACGAACTCGTATCGACGAGCTCTACGCAACGGTACCATAGTCAAGCCCCAAAACATAACCACACAAAAGTCAATCTCGGGCCCACTTACGGTCGAACTTGGTCAAACTTGGTTAAATTTGAAAATTTTTAATATTTTCCCGGGACGAGATGTTACAAATTTTGATTTATTTTATTTTTTAATTATTCTGTGAAAAAAAAATTAATAATTCCAATTAAAGAAATGTATGAATTTAAGAATAAATAAATAAATTCTCCACAAGCACAATTTCTTATATATCTTGGGAAACAGTGGATGTTTATGATTCTAGAACTCATCCTTCCCTAGTTAACACATCAAATCAAATAATGTGCAAAATACAATGGATTTAATCCAAATACCAATGAGCCCACAAATCCTGATTATCCACCTAATTAATACAAGTTAGATATATATATTTTAAAATAAAAAAAATTTTGAATTTATTAAAATAAAAATTATCACTAATAATATATTATTAATGAAGAATTTGAAATTTTCATCATAGAAAGTTTATTTTCAGTCACAAATTTTTTTTGTCACTCAAACTATACTTTTGTGACAAATGAGGGTAAAGAATTTTTCTATATATATATATATATTATAGGTATAGAAACATTCTAAAATCAGGATATCTTAATTTATTAACAAATAATATATTACTAGTGACAAATCTAAAATTTTCATCACTGGTAGTTTACTTTTGGAACTCTGACATATGTTTCCTAAATTATACCATTCGGTTAAATACTCAAACGTAATTATGCTATCCTCCTCTCCAAACATCATTGTCTATATAATCTATTAAGACTCTACTTCCTTTAATATAATTTCTCTTTCAATTTTTTTTTGCTCATTCAATATATTTATATTATATAAATATATATATATATATATACACTATCAATTTTTTAAATTTTATTTTTGAAGTTAAATTCTAATAAAATATTTTAAATATAGATAAGTTTTTTTTTTTTTTTTTTTATATATATAATAGATTAGATTTCTTAATGGTTATCGAAATTATCACCAACCAAATTATCTATAATATGTCTATTTTTTTTTTTTACTTTTCTTTATGAAGTTACAATCTAATACAATATTTTAAATATAGATAAAATATTTTATTGATATAATAGATTAGATTTTTTAATGGTTATCAAAATCATCACCAATCAAATTATATATATATAATATCTATTTTTGTAAATTTTTTTTATGAAGTTAAAATATAATACAATATTTTAAATATGGATAAAATATTTTATACGTGGATAAAATATTTTGAAATATTATATATATATATATATATAATAGATTAGATTTTTTAATGGTTATCAAAATTATATCTATAAAATTATATATATGATATATCTATTCTTTTAAATTTTATTTATGAAGTTAAAATCTAATACAATATTTTGAATATGGATAAAATATAGGTTCTCGAAAATTTTCTAGCTCCCCTATTCAATTAGCAAAATATATTTAGGCTTCGGATATCTTATCCATAAACTCTAGCCTTGCTCAGATCTTCAGACCTGTTCTTGGAAATACTCTAGTTCCCTTTCAAGAGATACACCATCATCTAACCACTATAATGGCTTTGCGACTTCTAGTGGGTTGAGTGTCCTTTTGCTCAAAACCCTCTTCTTTGTTTCGAATTGCTTTTGGAATGTCATGCACCATTTATGGAAACTTGTATTGATGCTGGCACTAGGACCAAAACATAAGACATTATGGGCATTTTAATATCTTTCACTGTCCAGTTTTATGAATCATTATATCCGTACCTAGCCTTTGATACCTGTATCTGAATTCTCCATCTCCATATTCCATGGAGGAAACCTTGGGCTAACCTTCTACATGAGCTACTTGGATACATGAGCAAAAGTTTTCAATTGCAGGCGGCATGAATTTGTGCTTTGGTAGCATAGCCATACTGGTCATACTCCTGACCTTGTTCATGATCGTCTTGTTAATTGTCGCTGGAATACGTGAACCATCTTCTCATGCTTGATGCCGTGTTTTCTGCATAAGGAATTGAACTCATGAGAAGTGTCATTTTTTTTTATAGGAGGAACTTGAACTTCTTTATGGTCTCACACTTTATCATGGTTTTGAAAAACCTGTTTATGCTCTACCCTGGCATGGAACATATTTAAAAACTCTAGTATTATGTCTTTCGTTTTTAAGAATTATCTCTACAACTTTGGAGAAACATCAAGGTTAGCAAATACCTGTGTTGTGGTATAATTTTGATTAACTCGTAAGTGCATGAATCAACAAATAATAAAGTGGATTCCTTTTAAAAAGAAAACCGATATCAATCCCACGAGGAATAATGTCTCTAGTAGTAAATTTAAATCAATTGTAAATTAAACTTAACAAAAATAAGAGAGTTGTTTGAATGATTGTTTGTTGAGTAACCAAGCATAAATTGAAAAGAAGTAATATTAAAATTGAGAAAGGAAGCTAGTAAATATTCTAAAGGTTTTAAAAAAATAAGGATTATAACTTCACCACTATTACTCTTATTTAGCCATAATGCATTTTAGATTCATAGGTTAACCCCCCCATTGACCATAGGTGACTAGAGGTTGATTCCTCAATGCATTCTAATCTAGCAAGCACATGGTATTTAACTATCCCTAATCTTAATACCAAAATTTAAGCCCTAAGACATGCAAATGCAATATGTTCATGTCAAAGTTGTCACTAAGGCATGCAATATTCCTATAACCATGTATTTCATTGCCCATCCATATTTATATCCCTTATTCCTAAGCCAATATAAATACTAAATCAATCCACCTTTTCATGGAAGCATTAAGTAATACAATGAAATATTAACCTTAAAAATGAATCAAATTCATATGCATTAAACACTAAATAGTCATAATAGGGTTACATCATAATCCTCATAGAAAATTAGCTACACATGATCTTAGAATTATCCATCAAATAATTAAAAGACAACATAGAATAAATAACAAAGAGATTAAGAGTAAAGAGATCAAATCCAAAGTTGATGCTGCTGGAATTTGTTATTCAATCTTCTCCTCTTGGCTTCTTCAAACTATGATCAAAGACACAAGACTGACTCTTCCAAGGCCGGCCGAATTCTCCCTTGAACTTTTCTTTATGTATCATAACTTTTCTATGCAAAAACTCTTAAGAACTGAACATAAAACCTAAGAAACTGTTGTTTCCGTGAGAATGGGGAGAAAAGAAAAAGGGAGAGCTGCTGTTGTGAGAGGGTTGTGAACGTTGTAGCTGTGAGTGCTGATGGTGAATTGTATGAGTCTCTTGTGTTGCATGGTATTTATAGAAAGGTTTTGGAGATGTTTAACCCTAGAGTCCCTCTAAAACATAGAGAATGTAGGAGATAATATGTAAACATGATCTCAAACTCCATAAATTTCCTACTATGGCCGGCCACCTCAAGGGTACAAGTGTATTTTGTGTCTCATGTTCACACTAGGTATAAGGAAACATTCATTATCTCTTTAGGAATCAAATTTGTATTTAACTATAATTCATTTTATTCTAAATATTATTCCAATTAGTATAATTAGAATAATCTGACCTCCCATGTGGCATATGATGTGGCAAATTTCATACACATGGCTGGAGTGTGATGACTCTGTAGTCCAATCATCAATATCATTCTAGTAAGCCAAAATACTTTCCTGTTATATCTCCAATGATCACCAGACAGATTCCAAGTACCTTTTGGATAACCAAATAGACTCCGAATTCATTAATTCTGGTTGAAAAAGTCAGGTCTATGTCTTAGATTTCCATGAATATCTTGTTTGCACAAATTGGACATCAGGAAGACACTCAAATTCTAATTTTTCTTAGATGATGTAAATCTGCCACAACTATTGGAAATATTGATTTTGTAAATCAAACTGGTACAGATTGGCCAAACCAATTGCAATGAAACTTTACAGAATTTAAGCCTAGTGAATAAGGAAATATTTTCAACTAGAATCGCACAAAACCTCAAAGTGTTGCTCCAAATATGATTTTCTCAGTAAAGGTTGTGCAGAAACACAGTAATTCCGGATTTACTCTATCTTTTACTGAAAATAGAAATATGCAGTAGTTAAGTACTTTTCATTAACAATTAATTATAAACTAGATAAAGTTCAATATAAAAAGTGGCATAAAAATATTAACATTTTATGCCTATCAACATGTTGCCTCCAAGTGATTCTTTCTCTTAACTATTAGAGTGCTCCAGACTAAGCAACTATGATCTCCTCAAATCTAAAAGATTGTTTTACTCATATGACCTCTCTGATGCCATATATTTTGAGACAGTCTCCACTATCATCACATGAGTCGTTCAATGTGTGTATCCTCAGGTGACATCTATGATGCTTTTCATAACCTCAATTGTCAAAGGCTATCCCCAAGATTAATTTGAAGGTTTGGAATATCATAAGCTTCTTTCAAAGAAACTTTATTGAGAACATCATCAGTTCTCACAAAACTCATTGAACTGGTACATCCATCTTCACTGTACCAAAATATCCTGCTTATGTTTTGAAGGAATCTTTGCAGAGTGACATTATAGGATGCTGCAATATCGACTACCCACTTGACGCTTTGGCTTGACACTTAAAGGCATATCTATTATTGAATGGGAAAAATATTACTTCTTCCGAGTGACAAAGTATCACTCCATCCTTCTTCAGCTGATTACTCATCTCCTCTCATGGAAAATTCCTACAATGACTTTCTCGGTCATAATGATAATATATGCTCTTGCTACTGCCTCTCCTCCTACTTTAACTACCTCATTCATGTCTTCCTCCATTCTCTGGTTGAGGTCTCCAAAATGTATAGATGTTGGTAGTAAGTAGATCATATATCCAGATAATGACTCTCCAATACAATGGCTTGGTAAAAAATGGGAGCTTAATTAAAAAATGGTTGTTAGCCTCTTCATGGGTCAAAATTTGAAATCTAAAAAAATATAGAACAAAACTGTAATTTCTAAAAAATAAATGGATCAATTTACAATTTCTCAAAATTTAGAGACCAATCTACAATTTATGAAATTTTGAACTTCGGAACGGACATGGTAGATGATGCAGCATGTGATATGTCAGCATATGTGGGTCAAAGTGATGATGTGGTAGATGACGTAGCTAGTGTTGTGGATGATGATGTGCCTCTACTAACGTGGTTAGAATGCTGACATGGCAAGGACTTTTCAGTTGACTTTGTTTCCTTGCTGCGGCTCGGGTCGGCTTCATCTTCAACCTTCAACAGGGTGTGGATGTGCGTGAATTTCAAAATTGACATTTAGGTGGCCCGTGTGGGCTCATGCATTGGTGGTTTTGTTTCCGGTTGATATTTATGGCTTCTTCTTGATGTTCTTTTCAATAATATATCTCCAATGACCAGTTTTGAACAAGTCTCAATAATCAAGCTTGAAAAGGCTCTGTTTTTTCAAGATTGAAATTCCAAACTCACGCTCAGGCTCTGATTCCATTTTTTGTGCTTTGATACCATTTTCATGTGCTCTGATACCATTTGTTGTGCTCTTATACCATTTTTTTTTGGTTGACCACTAATAAGAAAGAATTTAGAAGGAAATAGTATATTTTATTCACTCTTGGAAATTTACAATATAAACAAAAAACTTCTCCGTCATGGAATTTCTCACATGAAGTCTCTCTCAAGCTCTCACTATGAAGCTTCTGCAACTTACTTAGTTGCAACCCACCGCACACTTGCAACACTTTTTTGGAGCTCAACAAGCTTTATTTATAAGCTTGTAAGTTAACAAACACACAAAGGAAAGATTGCTTGAGGCATGGGCTTCTACTGCATCTCCAGTGTGAAATCAGGCAGCATGGTAGTGTGAAATAAGGGCATTGGTCTACAGCTAAAATGAAAGAGGGGCAGCTCCACATGGCTGCTTTTCTCTTTGTGGTACTCTTTTATATTATATACCTTCAATAGAACTAGTTTTGATCACATTGGTTCGCATTTAATTAATTAATTTATTTTGAACGATGGTATCAAAAATTTGATAAACAAGTTAATTTTTGCACATAATATATTAACTATTTTGTTGAATATTTATAGTACTAATTAATCAGATGTACTAATTTTAATTGGATAAGAAAATATCAATTTTTTGTGTTACTATATTAGTTAAAATATCAAATTTCCACTTCTCGTTAGTTATATATAATTTTTATTCAATTTAAAAATTAATTTATCAAATAATGTAACTAAGCAAATTAAAAATATAACAAATTTTGAAAGTACTAATATGTAGTAAATATAGAAAAATACAATTTGTAAATTGTTTCAATTGAATTTTTTTGTCGACCTATTTTAATTATTATTTTTGGTAAATAACATAATTTTAAATTGTTTGCTGAAGAGAAAATTGTATAAAAAAAAGTAAGATATAACATATAAATGAGAATAAATTTAAACAATTAATTAGTAGATTTAACTGCTACTATATTTGAAAACTCAATTGGACTTTCAAGGTCAGAAATAAAAACTATTAGGAGATAGAACATATTAATATTTATATTTATGTATAGAATATTTTTTTATTTGTGGCCAATAAAAATATTGCATATATATGGATGCAACAGGTGTAACATTGCCATGGTTGCCGACAGTGGAAGCTCGCAATTTTCTGCAAACATGTTCATCAAGTGCGGACAGTGCACATATACCTCCATGTTTTTCTTTCTGTGTTGGACCTCATTGCAGGCTCGTTTGCAAAAATAATATTCCTTCGTCAAACATGCGTACAATCCCGCTTCAATAAACTATAATATTAGTATACACTACAAAAAAAAACGATGTTTTGTGACGGACATAAATTCGTCACAACGTATATTATTTGTGACAGATTCGTCACAAAATCAACCAACTGTGAAGGTAACTAACCCGTCACAGTGCTTTCGCAATAGCCCCGACACAAATTCTCTTCAGTGACCGTTTACTGTTTAGCGTCACTAAAAATGAAGTGTTAGTGACGGATGTTTTCCGTCACTAATAGTCCGACCATTTGTAATTTTTCCGTCGAGTCACCGCCGGCAAGGATTAAGTGATGGCTAATATTCCGTCACAATAACAGTATAGTGACAGTATAGTGACGGATAACCGTCACTGTTAAATAAATGTGACGGGCAAACAACCGTGACAATTGTTAGTTTTAGTCACGACATTGTGACGGGTTTCCGTCACAATGGCACAACTGTGACCCCTTAACCGTCACTGTTACTTAATTGTGACGTCAAGATAACCGTGACGAATTAATAGTTAAGTCACGACTTGGTGACGGATTTCCGTCACATTTGCCCTAAAGTTTGTGGGGCCAACAACGCTTTTCTGTGACAATTTTGTGACGGATTTCTGTCACTTATATATATTCGTCACGGTTTGTATCCGTCACGTAAACATTGTTGTTGTGACGGTTTTGTGACGGTTTACCGTCACGGATATATAATTGTCGCCGTTCTTAGCCGTCACTTATACATATCGTTCTTGTGACGGTTTTGTGACGGTTATCCGTCACGGATATTTATTTGTCACATTTCACGTCCGTCCTTAATACATATGTTTTGTGACGCGGTTGTGACGATTTTCCGTCACATATAAGTTATTGTGACCGTCCATAAGGAAAGTTTATTGATGGTTTTTTTGTTTTTTTCCCGTCACACTATACCATTTGTGACGGATTCTATGTTTAATTGTGACACTCAAGCACTATATCATTATGACATCACAACCCCAATTGTATAGTAAACATATTAAATTCATCACAAACAAATTGCATTTAATTTATCAAGACACATTCATATGAATCCATGCTTGCACAACCATGTTTGCTAATTACATACCATACTTCATTAACATTATACACAACATCGAACATGTCCATTAGGTTGCACAAATTTTTCATTCAAGCACTTCCACCACTCTAGTGCTTGAATTAAAAATTATGTCCTAACATTTGAAAATAACAAAAACAAAAGTTCAGCTAACAAATGTCTATGTAGTTACATTTTCACACAACATAAACTTGTCACAGCATTCTCAAAATATACATAGCTGTTAAATATTAACAGTAAGCTGCCCAACTTCAACATGCATATACATTTTACATAACATATCAGCAATGTGTCCTAAATAGAAGTCATGACTCACCAAAACGAGCTTCTTTGACGTCAAAAACTGCATTGCGTCACTAAATACCCTGCACAAATAAGACACCCCTTTTGGTTTTTTCTTCAATATTCAAAATGATAACCCAAATTTAAAAAAATCAGCAACCATCCAAATTCAGCAAATACTTGCAACCTCCTCCGCTTGAAGGAAACATGCTTCTAAAACATTGAAACACCAAAAACAGCAAATATATTTTTTCAGTCACATACATTTGCTAGTTGCATTTCACAAGGATCCCCCAAAAAACACAAAAAACAGCAACCATCCAAATTCATCAAATACTTCCAACTATGTATTGTTTTAAGTAAACATGCTTCTAAACCATTTGGAACACCAAAAACAACAAATTCAGTACATTGACAGTAGCTAGCTAGGTGCATTTCAAAATGATAACCCAAATTTAAAAAAATCAGCATCCATCCAATTTCAGCAACTACTTACAACCTCCTCCGCTTGAAGGAAACATGCTTCTAAAACATTGAAACACCAAAAACAGCAAAAAAAAATTACCTGTCACATACATTTGCTAGTTGCATTTCACAAGGATCCCCCAAAGAACACAAAAAACAGCAACCATCCAAATTCATCAAATACATCCAACTATTTATTGCTTTAAGTAAACATGCTTCTAAACCATTTGGAACACCAAAAACAACAAATTCTCTTCATTGACAGTAGCTAGCTAGGTACATTTCAAAATGATAACGTGTTGTTTAAAAAAATCAGCATCCATCCAAATTCAGCAACTACTTACAACCTCCTCCGCTTGAAGGAAACATGCTTCTAAAACATTTGAAACACCAAAAACAGCAAAAAAAAATTACAGTCACATACATTTGCTAGTTGCATTTCACAAGAATCCCCCAAAAAACACAAAAAACAGCAACCATTCAAATTCATCAAATACTTCCAACTATTTATTGCTTTAAGTAAACATGCCTCTAAACCATTTGGAACACTAAAAACAACAAATTCAGTACATTAACAAATTCAGTATAACCAATGCAACCTCCTCCGCTTGAAGGAAACATGCTTCTAAAACATACTCAACACCAAAAACAGCAAAAATTGGAGTACACTGAAAATTGCTATTACATGTCAAAACACATATTCCAAACTTCAACATTTGATGTATAAAGCAGTGACCTAGCAGCAATGTCTCACAAATATGAATGCAGCTGCCACCACACAAAAAACTTGCTGTAAAACTTCTTCTAAACAGTTGGAACACCCAAAAAACAAAAAAACAGCAACCTTATCCCAAAGTTTTTTGCATTTCGACACTATTTCAACATTCCACAGCATTCTCAAAACACATAATTCCAAATTCAACATTTGATGTTTAGTGCTTAACATACAACCAATGTCTCACAGCTAGATTAAACTGAAATTTAATTATCAGTCTTCCTAAATATGCAGCAATAAACTTTTGTATAACCCAAAAAATAAAAAATTCAAAGAGAATGACAACGTACCCAAATGACCCGCTAAGTATCATGGCGGGGCTGACTATCCNTGTATTTAAACCTAATATTTTATAACAATTGGTTTGACTACTATACTGTATAACGTATCAAATTCACAAATTTGATGTTTTTAATACGCGTTTTAATAACAAAAGCTCAATGATATGTAAATATTAATTTAGTATAATATAATGAGGTGATAACGTTTTTTTCTTCTTCTTTTTCGGGTAATTAATGAGATGGTAATATGGATCATCATGTAGATGGTCATATATATAATATATGTGAAGTAAGATGGGTCGCATTATTAAAAGTTACCGTTCCTTATAATAATTTTCCTTACGTAGGGTCTCATTGAACGTGGAAGTCAAGTTCTATGTAAATATGATAATATATTTCATGTTCGCCAAACCAATTATAGTGGAACATATAATGATAAAATTAATTGATAAAACATTTACGACAAAGATTAAGCATTTGGTGACATTGGAAACGTCACACACACATATATATACTTAAGAGTTCTAGATAAGTTGATACTAATCTCAATTTTTAGTCAAAAATATTAAAATCTGAATATTTTTGTTGTCTAAGTCATAAGCTCAATTTGTCTTGTTTGCTTTTAAAAATAAAAATTATATTTAATAGAAATTCAATATTTATAAAATGAAAAAATAATTATTATTATTTTTTTTGAACTAAAGAAAAATTATGATCATATTTGAGATAAAATAATAGCGATTTTTTTTGGAGAAATTGCATCAATTTTCTAGCATTGTAGGGTAGTCAACAAAGTTCCACAAAAAGTCCAAAAATCTAAATATATAATGTAGTATATAAATAATCAAGTTCTACAAAGTTGACAAAATAAACCAACTACGTTCAAACAAATCTCACTAATTATCAGCACAATCAACCTTGTGAATTTTTTTCTATATACCTTCAAGTATGAACTCCCAACTCACAAGGATGTAGATCCCATATATGGGCCTTGTTAGACCTTTGAGCCCATGACTCGGCCAAGGCATGGTTGGTCTTGCACCATGCCGAGGCGAGATGGGGTTGTGCCTGTGGTGGGCATAGTCTCGGTGATAAGCAAGGCAAGATGGCTGTATTGGTGGGGTGCAACAAGGCATGGCATGGGCAGCTTGCTCAGCGTGCCTAGGTGATGAGCATCGTGGCTGGTGATGGCAGCCATGGTGCAGCCATGTGCTGCGAGGCAGGCAACAACATAGGCGAGCAATGCTGTGTGGAGGTAGCATGTTGAGCGGACATATGGGCAGACGTGTGTGCGCGTGCAGGCAAGAGCTGTGCGTGAGGTGTGTGCAAGGATGGAGCTTGACAAATGAGCTGTGCGTGGGGCGTGTGCAAGGATGTGGCTCGACGTTGGGGCTGTGCGTGGACCAGGCAGTGGGCTGGGTGTGCAGCTAGACAGTGCATGTGTGTGCGGGCAAGGCATGCAAGCATGCAGTGGGGCTGCGTTGAATGGCGCAGCATGACATATGTGTGTGTGTAGGCGCACATATGTGAGAGGCAGCAAGGCTGGCCGTGGCACAGCATGGGATGGTGCCCAGTGTGCCTTAGACAAGCAAGTGTGTGCGCAGCCAGTGGCAAGGCAGAGTGCAGTATGCAGCGTGGGCTTGGCAGCATGTAGTGTGGGCAAGGCAGCGTGCAGCCTAGGCAGATGGTGTGCAGCAGAGGCAGCACCCATGCAGGAAGGCAGCCATGCAGCATGCGGGGCTGTGCAGCAGTGAGGCAGCATGCATGCAGGCAGCCAGGCACGTAGGCGTGCAGACAGGCAGCATGCAGGCACACGCTGAGTAGGGCTGTGCAGGCAGCAGCGCACGTGAGCAGGGCATGTGCGAGGCAGGTGCAGAGCATGTGCGTGGATGGGCATCAGGTGGCGCGCAGGTGTGGCTGTGAGCCCAGACTTGGCGGGAATTGGCATGCACATGAGCGTGTGTGGCTGACATGGCACACGCACATGTGTGGCTGGCAGTTAGCAGTAGTTACCAGCGGTTTCTGTGTGCTGGCAGGCTTTGGGCGCAGCTGGCTTGCTCAGCAGACTTGGTGGCGTACATGCAAGCAGTGTGGGGGCTGTCTGGACAGATGCGGATTGCTGGAGAGTGCCAGCAAATGACCCAGCAGTTGGGGGTTGTCAACTGCAAGGGCCATGTGGCTTAGCTGGAGAGTGCCAGCACACTGGTGGCAGTTGGTGTGTCAACTGCCCGATTTTAGTATATTGTTGCAGTATGCTTGAGATGCCAGCCATGAGAATGGATGTGTGGTAATCCAAGCATAATATGTAGGCTGTATTTCCTTTGTTTATTGTGTTAATGAAAAATGTTGGCATTAGCCCGTACATGATGGTGTGTTTGTGATTACCTTGGCATATGCATGTGTGGATTTGTGTGTGTGCATCCATTCTTGTCAACTTGTTGTGAGGAGAAAAACAGTGAGTGTTTGTGTGCATTTGACAATCTGTAGAGTGGGCAAATTGTGTGCGTGGACAGGTTGGGTGATTCTAGTGCAAAGGAACCCGATTTTGTGTTGAAGGCTGACTAAGGTAGAGTGCCTTAGGCCGCACAGGAACGAAAAATTAACCTCGGATTTTGCCACTGTGACAGGCCCCATATGTATTATGACTCTAAATATTTACTGAAATAAAAACACATATTATGACTTTGAATATTATATTTCAATATGGCCTTAGAGACTTGAATTTTACAAGAATTACTGGAATAAGTTTCCAAAATTGGATCAACATGTGTACTATGATTACTTTTTTTTTTTGGACAATGTACTATGAAAAATAAATTACCAGCCAAAAATATCTTAAGGGAAAAAAAGAAGACCTTTTTTAAGGGTGGGGTAATGAAGAATATTAATAAATAAACTAAGTTTTTTTTTTTTTGAAAAACCACAAATAATAACTTTCCAAATTATTTTTTATGAATTAATATAATAGATGATGTATCATTATTTTATTAATTAAAAAATAATATAAATTAAATATGAATAATTAAATCTTTATTGTGATGAATGAAACTCTGATCAAACTAATAAAAAGTAAATCTTTTGATGCATGCTATGTTCTATGAATTAATGCAATGACACAAAAAAATTTTAACGATCATTTACAATTTTATTTTAAATACAATGTTTATTTTAAATTTTAAGGATTGAATTGTTAAAACTTTGAATTTATGAACCAAAATGTCTAATCGAATAAAGTTAAAGGAGTTAAAAAGGAAACAAATCAAACTCAAAAGAAAGAGAAAATAATATATACTTTTCTTGTCCTTTAAAGCACTGATAAGAAAAGTTCATTGAATACTGTGCTTAGTTAGTAGTTGTTAAATTTCAGATATAGAAGATAAACATGCATCATTAGTGGCTCTCTTATAAATATAAAATTTACGCACTGCAATTGTTCATCATACTTCCATTTTGGAGTTTACATTTGAAGCACCAAAAGTAAATTTTCAAGTCTAATCCCAAGCTCTGTTCCCACACTTATAATCATAAACATAAAGACATATAGTCTTTAAAGCAATAAATAATAGTTTAAAAAAGTGCTTAATTAAAAAGTAGAGTATATACTTTTTTTAGGCTTTTTTTTGGTTAAGACTTATCTGCACTGATATCAAAGAGATTGCAGCGTATGATTGGCTATATAAAACATGGAAATGATTCAGCCCACAAAACACTGTTCATATTTTCGATCAAAAAACACTGTTCATCTTCCAATTTAAATTAAACCCCATTTGATGTAGCTTTTATTTCTGTTTCATATTTTTCAATTTAAAAAAAATACATTCTAAGAAATTTTTCTTTGTTGATTTTGATTAAAAACATTTTTTAAAGCTTAAAATATTTTTAAAAATTTATTCAAATATTTAAAAAACAGCTTTTAATTAAACAGTGGCTTAAACATATTGATATTCTAAATCCAGTTTAAATTTCCACTGTGGTAGTCAAAATGAGGGATTCCACTTCCTCACTTTTACGGTTGAATGAGAAAAATTCTTCAACTTTGTCAAAGTGTTCAAACCCAACTTTGCATGTTTTCCAGGGAAGTTGTACTCGAGTAGCTGACTCAATGCGGGGGTAATCACTACATGACTTGGTCTGGTTTTGCGAGCCAAAAATCTTTCAAAAATTTTGAGGGATAAAAACCCAAATTTGAAACTATTAAGTTTGATAAAATACTATACTATCGAATTGAATTAATATCAATACTATATTATAAAATAAAAATTGAAATATATTAAAATGTATATCATGAAAAAAAAATTATTAATTTGATTATTTTTTTAAACCTAACCTATTACATTGTTTAATTTATTTATTTTAAAAAATTGTAAAATTTATATTTTATTGCATTGAATTTTATATTTATTTATATATTGATATATTATTCTAAATTATTTTTATTTTTAATTTATGTTGAATGTAGAGTTTTAATTTTATTTGTAATATTTTAAATATTTTTAAATTAAAAATTATAACGCATATTTTTTCAAATATAATTTTAAATTTATAATTATTAATTATATAGAAGTTTAATATATTAATTTTTTTAAAATGTTTTAATTTATCATTGAAACATGCATTAATTTAAATAAATAAAAAAATAGAACAAATATCTTTAATTTTAATAAATAAAAATAAGACATGACACGACAATACGAAAGTTTATCAAATTATATTTGAATAAAAAATTTACTACGAAACACAAACAAAGTTTAATACAAAATGTTGTTAAACATCTTAAAATTGCACAGTAACCAAATAACACATTGAATAATTTAAGGGGAAAAAAATGGATTCAAATGCACAAGAACAATATTCCCTTTGGAACAGCCAACTCCAAAATGGTCACGATCACTTAGTCTTAATCCCATATTCTTAGTTCGATCAAATTCAAAGCTAGAAAATCTGCTTCCCAAATTTAACAGTGTCCTAAACAAAAACAACAGCATGGGATTCATGATAAAATAAATGAGGACGGAACTCTACGTCCTCGTTTTCATATGAACATTACCCATTACAAAAACGAAAGATAAAAACAAAAGAAAAAAAGATATCCACACACAAACACCAGAAGTTTACAAGATTGTCTTAAAACCCCTCGAACACTTTCATGACAGAAATAATTACAAAGATCTTAGACGAGATAAACTATAATTTGAAACTGCTGGTCAAGATTAATAGACATAATTTTGAACGTCCCTTGTAAATATTAGCAAGGATTCAAACTCTCTCCATCATACCATTAATACGAATTACCAATTCACTTGACATTAAATATAAAATAAAAAAAGCCTTTTTTTTCCATCTCTTTTGGTTTTTGTTCCTTTTTTTTTCTTTCCATCTTTTTTGATTTTTGAACCTTTCCTACTTCATCCATTTATTTTCTTCACTACAAGTCTACAAACCGACAGAGTGTTTAATATTCTGAAGCAGATGCGAAAGTGAGTCTTTGTTTGCCCTCGCTTTCTCAGAAAGTGTCCAAAAACCTAGCAAACAAGATCATTATAGAACAATGTTCAATATCCCACTGAAATTGCCTTGACATAGCAGAAGGATACGCCTTAGTTGTCTTAGGCAACAAGGCACATGAACCAAATCTCTGAATTCTGATAATAAAAGCATGGCAAAACACTGGCACTGGCACACCACCCCAGATTGTGCTCATACAAAACACCCAAAGAGAAGAAGCTATTGGAAACCTACTGACCCTATTTTTATGTCCCACCCACCTAATCCCCACCAAATCTCAAGAGAGCGAGAGAGACAAGAGACTGTACACGCAAGGCCATTAATACTTCAGCAGAGGGAGAAAACAAAAAAGCCTTGTAAAAGACAAAGCATATGAGAGTAATCATTAAAACAGCAAAAAAGAAAAACATTAAAAAAACCTACAAAATCCTAAGAAAAGAAGAGGGGCCTTCGTAGTCAAAAAGGGTCATAAAGAGAGAAGATCAAAGTATCAAACACAATCACTGCTTGTGCTACTGCTCCAGCTGTTGTCGACCTTGTCCTTGGTGCTTGTAAGAAGACCACCATTACTGTTGTCTCTATTGATTTGGGTGGGCTTTTTCGATGATCCTTTGGAAAGTATAACTGGGTATTTAATGGCATTAAGCTCTAACTTACGAAGAGCAGCTTTACCAAGATCAATCCCACAAATATCAGAGAGCCTAACAAGGTAAAGCAAGACGTCTGAAAGTTCTTCCCCAAGATGTTGCTTCTCTTCGTCCTTCCATTCAGGCAATCCTCTTGGAACCTCACCTTTCCACTGAAATATCTCTGAGAGCTCTCCTACTTCACCCACCTGAAACATAATAAACACATAAGAGATACTTCAAAATAGTAAAAGGGCAAAAAGAGAAAATAAAAAACCCATTATTACACCTTTTCAGAGGAATGAAATCAAGGTGGGGTCTTTACTTGTATACATCATGAATATGAGATAAGGACCGAGGACTACATTCTTTCTCATTTGTACTACAAAATTCTTAATTCCTAAAAACATGCTGTTTAAAAGTCTTGGTTATGATTCAACCCAACAAAAAAAAGAAAAAAACTGCTGAAATTTGTTTTTTGAACACTTTTAACACACATTGTGCATATGAAGTAACAGTAGAAAACAAGAAAAAAAGAAGCATCAAAGTAGCCAAACCCTTTCTTTCGTATATTCTATGATTTTATGTACTTGCTACAGGAGTTTGAACTTTATGCCGTTGTAGCCAGAGACAACACCGTTCTATTCCTTGCATTGCCATAGAAAGTAACAGCATCTAAGAAAACCATTGTAGAGCCAAAACCCAGAAATGGTATGCATGCATATATCCATACACAAATCTTCCAGTAGGAACCCACTATTTTACAAAAAAAACTTAATCATGGGTATGCTAGACAGATAGAGAAAGATTGTTTGTGTGAGAGAAAGACAAACAAGCGGCAAGAATATTCTTCATCTTCTTCTTTTTTCCGAAAGCTCCATACTAAAGAGCAACAGGGTTGAAAACCATTTTTTATTTTTTTATGGTTTTAGCAAAATACTTTAAATCAGAAAGTTAAATAAAGGGTGAGAGTGAGAACAGGGCTAGAGGCTTAAAAACAGGTGCTTGATCCTGTACAAGGAAACCAAACCAAACAAAATCTCCTAATGAAACAATCATAATAAAATCAAATATAAATTGGAGAACAAACATATAAAAACATAATATAGGTTACAGTGCTTTTTCTTTTTAAAATACAAAGAAAAATTCACAGATTGAGATAATGACCCAATATAAGTTCTTACATATAGAGCTTGAAATTTCAAATCATGGGCATTTAAAAAGGTCATTTTTTTATTTCTTTGTTTTACTTTAAGGATTAAAGGGTTTTATTTACCAGAGCCAAAAGCAGATTTCTAGGGCTATGAAACTGATCCCAGTCTCTTTCCCTTGCAAAGTCAGCCATTCTCTTCTTCAGCTCCTCTAGGGTTACTCCTCCTTGAGTCATTTTTGAATCCCTTCTTCTTTTTTGCTTTTTTTTGTTTGTTCTTTTGCCCCACAACAATGACCAAGCTAAGAACCAAAGCTAAAATCACTCTCTCTCGGTCCAACTAAACTACGGTCTCTATTAACTAGTTTGCTTTGGCTACCGGCTATTCACGGTTCTTTTTTAGTAGGACTGACACGTGGAGTTTTCTTTGGGCCTTGGGATTTGGAGGGCCCACCTGTTCCCTGGGGAAAATTCCGAACTAGCCCTTTCAAAAGAAATTTTAATTTCCATAAAAGAAATAAATTTTAATAATATTTGCGAGAAAAATCTTACTCTTATATTTTATATTAAAAAAAACCAACCTTTTGTTTTCAAAAAGACAACGTAGTAATTTATCAAAAAAAAAAAAAGGCAATGTAGTAGAGGTGACAAATATTTGGCAGATTGAAAATCTTAATATTATAATCATTATATATATATTTTTAAATTTGAATGATTATTTATTATGAAGATGTGAAATAAAATTGGCTCAATTAATTTGTCACACCAATATTTATATTCAAAAAATTGTGAATTCGAATAACAAAGTATAATCTGATTCAATATTCTAAATAATAATAATATACCGTACTTTTTGTCTTTTTTTTTTTGTGAAAGTTTGTCTTTTTTTTTTTGGTAATTAATAGTATATCGTACTTTATGAAATACATTGGGAAAGAGTGTGCATATTGGGAAAGGGCAAAAATGGTAGATCAAAGGAGAAAAGAGAAAACCACTAGATGGAAAAAGAAGAATCTTTGAATTCAAGACGTGTTATTCTTCTACTTAGTTACAGACCCAAAACCCTGTTTTTGTGTTCATTCTTCTTCTTCTTTTTTTCTTTTTTCCTTCTTTTTTGGGGGTATAAAAAGGACATGTTTTTCACATTTAAAAACATACATCGCACATGGGTTTTGAAATAAAATGGAATCCTCCCTCCCACTTTAGGTAAAACTCTTTTGTTGTTTTCCCGGAAAATATTACCCAGATATTAATTAAGAGTGTTTAAGCAAAATACAACACAATTAATGCTTAATTATAGGCAAGAAACTCAGGGTTTAAGGACACAAATGTTCCCAGAAAAATGCTTCGAATATGGTGCTTAAACAAGTATTTAAAACGAAATAAAGCAAATTTTATGTACTTTGTAATTTTTTTTTTTAATATCGAGTATTAACTTAACTTTGAAAATTAAGGAAGAAAACATGTTTATAGGAAAAATTATATATATACATAAATAAACACAAATGTTGAATTTAAGGACTAATTACCTTTACCAGTAGGAATGACAATTAGGCCGGATTCTCCAAACCCGATCCTATAATACCTTCTATACCTGACTTGGTCCAGTCGGATACTTTCGGAGGTCCAACCTGATTGATAATATTGCCATTCCTAATTAGCTGGGCTCAACTAGAAAAAAGGAAAAAAGAAAAAGAAAAAGGACTAATTACCAAAGTATGAGAAGTCATGTATATTTTGGGCCCAAATGGTTTTGGGCTACTGGAAAAAAAAATACAAATTTTTTTTAACGGTATAATTTAGTTTTAAATAAAACATATATAAGCTTATTCTTCAATCCAATTTTGTATACATAATAATTAATGTATAGCTAGGTATAAATGTTATTCGATAGGTCATCCATTCGATAATACCAATTAACTTATCTTTATTCATCAAAAAAAAAAAACTTATCTTGTAATTTCCAACATATTCATGTAAATTAAAAGCATAATTTAATGATAATTTTACATATGTAATCACATTTACAATCAGCCTTTCTTATCACATCTACTTGATTATAATTTTAAACTAAAATTTCACCACATCAAGCCTTTAAATATAGTTGAAAAAATAGATTTAGTCCAATTTAAACAAATCCAAAAGCTATGATAAAAGTGTCTAGTTTAACAAGATTGACCTAACAAGAGAATAGTAATATATATATATATATATATATATATATATAATTAACGCAGTTATATAATAGGGTGTACATATAGTTGTAAATTTCATTGATATTGTACCGCATTGAAGAAATTCAATTTATTTGAGATATTTTGGTTTTGGATAAGTGAAGAAATTAATGTCACCTCCCCACCGCACAATGGTTTATAAAAAGAAACACAAATTTATGTCCTTTGATGGAGGGGAAAGTGAGACCCACATGAAGCAGAATTGGTCTCCCCAAACTCAAAGGCATGAAAATGTAGCCATCAGAGAGACATTGCCCCCACAATCATCTCTCTCTATAGTCCCTTTCCATGACTAGAGGCAACTCTCTCTTTCTTCACATTAATTTTCTCTCTTCAAGTGGGTGCTCTTGGTTTGCCTTTCAAATTCCAATTTTCTTGTGGTTGGGGTTAGTTATTTACCTTAAATGTACTACTCTTTATATATTTCTCTCAATTATTTAAGGGTAAGCCAACCATACATAATTTTCATCATGTCTAACTCAAAAAAAAAAAAAAAAAAANAAAAAAAAAAAAAAAAAGAAGCCGGAAGTGACCTATTGTTTCTAGCTAGTCTCAACTCCCAGTCTAATCTTTCTCCTTCTCCATTTCCATTCATGATTTCTGTCATAATTACCTTTTAACGACAATATACGTTATCATTTTTGTTTCTCTCTTATCAATCTCTTTCAGGTTTTCAATCCCTAAAAGGTAAATAGTTTTTTTTTTTTTCCAAATTTTTACTTTTTGTCAAAAAGTAAAATAGTACGTATATGCCTAGTTATGATATTTGGTCGACTATGTATATGCGCATGTTGTATTTATTTGATAAAAAATTATATAGTTTTTTTTTTGGTAAAATAAATAAATTATAGGTGTGTTGCTGTGACTTAGTGGTGGTGCTGATTTTTTATAATTTTGTTATGTCGGTTTGCATCCGTATGTTATCAATTTAAAGTTGAAAATAAATTAATTATAAAACCATTAGATTACATGTCATATGACTCGAACCAAATACATATAGTTTAACAGTTTTAAAAAATTGAATCCACTTACCTTTAACTTTTTTAAATTAATATTTACTCATTTGAGTACTATTCTATAATTCAAGTAAAATATATTCAGTTGGTTGTTACTCACACACCTACACTGAATGAAAAATGCAATCATATTGGATATCAATAGTTAATAAATTTTTTTACTCCTATAATTAGTCAAATAATTAATAAAATTGCATTTTTTTTTTGTCATGGAAAATGAAATTTGAAATGGAATTTAATACAGTTGATGTGGGAATATTGCAACTTTCTAGAGGTTTCAAGTTGGTCCTCTTATCTTATTCCTCATGCAAATAATTTGACTGGTTGAATTATTGAGCACGTCGTATTGCGAAGCAGGATGTGGCCCAATAAACGACGACTCTTTCATCAAACAGACTCAAAAGTCAACATAACTTCTTTTCAATCAGCCTTTGTCTGTCCAATTAATTATATATAAATATACAAACATATTTGATTGTAAATGAAGTAAAAAATGCATACACTGAATCTGAATCTGATTACTAATGTTTTTTTCTCTCTGTCTCTATCTATCTATCTATATGCAGTTCATCAAGACTAGTAGAAGAAGAGAGAGAGTACAGCTTCAATGTATGAACTTCATCATCAGATTTATGAAGCTGTACCCTCTCTCTTCCTCTGCTTGTCTTTGATGATCAAATACTCACTATTGGCTAGTGCATTCTCTCTCTCAACAATAGCATATATATATATATATTTCTAGTTTTGGTACTGTCAGATTATATGTAATTCGGATAATATAATCTAATCTATGAATTACATGTAAAATTGCTGGGAATATTGCCATTATATATATAGCACTCATGTATATAGGTGTATAGATTCGTGGAACTGTATATATTTAACTGTTGTGATCTATCATGTAGACAAATTAAGTACAAAAAATTTCTACTAGGTATGTGGGACATCTTATATTGTCCGACATAGGATATTTCATCCAGAACATATGTAATTAGACGCCAATATGAAAACATAAATTGTCCAGCATCACCTGTTAGTAAATTTTTGATGAGTATTATATATTAAGTTTGGTAAAGTTTCATGCAAGATAATTTACATGGAAATTTTTGCAGAAAATGAATGCTCGTTGTGCTTTGTTGAGGTTAAGAACCTAGCTAGATGCAGTAGTACTTTCAGTAGTTGTACCTGATGAATGATGGAGGGAATTAGCGACTTCCCTTTTGTATATTTGCATTGATGGATGTATCATTTGTGTGGTTTTCTACTTTCTACCTGGTACAGGTTTCTCCAGCTGCTTCAGGTTGGATCCTAATTAATTAGCTATGTTTATAGTTAATTTCTTATCCCTATTTTTATAATATTTCCAAAATCGTAATTAATTTGAAAAGGATTTATAGGTTTGTTTGCATCTATACCTTCCTCTGAAAGCTCTTAATTCAAACAAACAACTAATGTTAACAATAAGAAAATTGATAGAGATTTTATTCAACTAAGATATTAATGATTAATTCAATAATTTGCTGGAAATAAAATAGATATTAATAAATGTTCTAAATATTCTTGTATATTTTTCTGTCTAAATTTTATTGTATTTTTTATCAGAGAATTACTTGATAATTTGGTATTAATTAGTAAGTCATGTTAGGTTCTTGGATCAAGAGATGTATGTTTTCCTGTCTTTTACTCATCCAAGAAAAGCAGGGTTTTTGAGAATACATTCCTCACTGCAATATTGTTTCTTGTCAAAATATGGTTCATGCAAATCTCAACGTTTACTTTTGCTGTTCAATCATCGGAACAATCCTCAGCAATGAAGATCTGGCTATGGCGGCCGAGGAGGAGGTTGAAAGAAGCCAAGTACAGAAGGTAGTGTTGGAGATCAGTCATGGTGGGCAAGTTTCAATACTACTAGAGGTTTTTTCTTTTTTGAAGCTTTTTAATGGAGTTTATTCATGGGTTCCAAGTGGATAAGAAAAAAATAAATAAATTATGAGCATAATCAAATGGAGTCAAGCTTTTGCACGTACAAATTTGATCAAAGAATTTGCTATATGTGCATAAATTATTTATGCGTTCCAAGTTAAAAGCTTTATTGACTGTCGGCCAACTGTCTTAAAATCTTTCTATATATGTATAAATCAAAGAATCTGATCACTAAGCTCTGCAACATTATATTTTCTTGTAAAATGACAAATAAAAAATGATAAGTTGTAAACAAAAATTCGACATTTTGCTATTATATATATAAAACCAATATCATAGTCTATTTATAATAAAAAAAGAAATGATCAGTTAAAATCAATTTCTGCCTAATATATTTGATTCAGTTGGATTTACTGGAAACAATGTTGCTGTTTTTCTTCTCTAGGAGGTTTATTGTGAGAAATGTTTAACAAATCAAGGATAGTTTTAATTTTTAATTTTTTTTTTTTTTTTTTTTGCGCATTAAATTTTCAAAAAAACTGAAAGTACTCTTTAATAATCTTTATTTCCTTTGTCATAATTCAGATACTTATGAGTTAAAAAAAAAAAAAAAAAGAAGAAGATTTAAATAGTTAAACCGTATGTCAGATTATTTTCCCTCAAAAACTACAAATTTTGCTGAGTCTTTTACCAAAATATATATAATTAGAATGCAGAAACACTATTTTTAAAAAGGCAATTCAACATTCAAAATTTTGATTTTGACATTATTTTATCGAGTTGCCTTCACTATAATTTTGTAACAAAACTATATATATAGTTATTTACCAAGAGTAGCAAAAGGTGGAAACCACTTAAATAGTATATTATATAACATATGTTTAGGTACACTGTGCATCCTGAAAGAAAATACAAACATACATACACTTGCCCTTGGAACAACATACGTATACGTATAAAATGCAATAGATGCGCGCAATCAAACGAAGAGCCTTGGAACAACATCAATAGGTTTGCAATCAGTCTCCCTGAGCTGAGTCTTGAGGCCTTTCCCTCCTCCATTAGCCATTGGATGAATTCCATGCACTAGCCCTGATATGGACGCTCTCTTCTCCCTCTCTTTTTCTAACTCTACTCCATGTCGCTTTTCCACATCTACATTCACAAATATTCCATGCCCATGTATCACAAAAAAACAAAAACAAAGACAACGCCGAGCATAAATGTTTTTGTATGAACTATTCAGGATGATTTTGATGGAAATAAAATTTATTTTGATGATAAAATTAAAAATTATTGAGTAAGAACTGCTTCAAATTTGTCATGTGTTTTTATAGCCGCAGTAGCATCTCCATGTATGTATATATATATGTACCTTGAGCAAGATGATCATAGAGCTGGCCATCCCTAGTGAGAGCGAACATGAGCTGAGGAATTCCGAGAGGCAGAGTATCACCCCTGTCGATCTGCCAGAAGTGAATAGTTTTGCCGTAAGTCCTGCAAACCTGCTCTAATTTCTGCCTCTCAATTGAACCTAAAACGCCCGGCATGAACAGCACGCCGCTCTTGACCTCGTACTCGTGGGAGTGCCAAAGCGGCTTTTCGTCGTCCGGCAGAGTCAGGAACAGATTCTCGGATATCATGTATTCCAGGCCGATCAGCCGAGCCTCCGCATCGGGACCGTCGTAGATCAGGCATTGCCTCATCTCCTCGTTCTGGTGCGCGCAGTAATGGTGTGCCTCCACTTGCCGAGTCATATCGTGTCCGTAGAAGTGGAATCTGAAGCGATCAAACAAACAGAACAGTTATACATATATATATATATAGAGAGAGAGAGAGAGAATGAGAGATGTGGTTTATTTATACGCGCAGAGGTGCTGGTGGATCTTGTTGATGGGGCCAAAGCCTTGGACGGCGGCGGTGGCAGTCTCGACGAGGCTGGTGCGAGTATCAGTGGGCTCGCCGGGGACTGATGGGCGAGTTGTCATCTTTGTGTTTGATGAAATTCCTGAGTGAGAAAGAGATTTGATGGAGTGTTTTTGGGAAATTAGTTTGGTGCTTAAGAGGACGAAAAGACTGTTGCATGCAGGCTTACGCGTGTTATGAGATGTGGTATACGTGGCATGGTCCAGCTGCCACGTGGATTATACGTGGATTATATTCTGGATCGCTTAGCTGTATAGAATATCATTTCATTTTATACTGTGAAATTCTCTCTCTATATTTTTTCTTTTTCTTTCATATATACTTTTATATATGGTACTATTAACACCAAAAAACAAAACAAATTAAAAGAAAAATACTTGAATTTAATTTTTTTATAAATGGGTTTTGGCATTTTTTTAAATTGTCTATATTTTATAAAATTTTATTGTTATAAGATTAAAAATACATAAATGAGTAATAACTATTTTAATAGGTAATAGTCATTTATAGCAAAACAAATAACATATGAAAATATAAAACCCTCGACAATGAAAGTTTAGCTGTCGCTCTTAAGAAAAACAAAAAACAAAAAAATCTAGGCCACCTCGTCCGCCATAGCAAAATCCCATATATTCTCCATTGTAACGTTGGCGCTCGAACTTCGAAGAATCTCCTTCTTGGATAATTATTTATTTATTTTTTTGTGGCTTGCAGATTGTTTTGAGTTTTAAATGGTAGAGATGCATACTGTCTAATTTGGTTCGACTTTTATAAAAGTTCAAATTAAATTGTAATGGGCAGTTTTGTTTAATGACAAACAAAACCATTCATAAGCAGCTTGATTTAGTTAAATTGAATGATTTGGACTGAAATATTTAATTTTATAGTCTAAATTTAATTTACTGGACAAATTTAATTTTGTACTCTAAAATTTAAACTAATTTTAATACTATAATACTAAGTTCATATTAAAACATTACAATTATTACAAACCAAATTAAAAATTATACATATCCCAAACATAAGAAAAAAAAATATAAAAATTAAAATTCTCTAAGTGTGGGCAATGATGGCAGAGGCGATGAAAACAATAGCATTCAACTTTAATATTAAAATAATCAAATAAAAAATATATATTAAAATTCAAAACTACCCAACATTAATAATAATAATAAACATTATAAATATATTATATATTTAATCCGATTTGAATTAATTTGGTATAAAAATTATCTAAATTGCAAATCAATATGTCAGTGTCAATAACTGTTATCCTTTACAANCTTTACAAACTAAACCAAAAACAACAATTTAATTCAGTTTAAAAAGTTTAATTCAGTTTTGTTCACCCTCATGAAAAGTCCTTTGCTTTCCAAATCTGGGTTTTCCTTTTTCTTTTATAGTTCAATTTTGTATGATAATGAACTTTTGTGATTAATAATCCCCAAACTTATCAATTGTTAAAAATCAATATTTTTTGAAACAATCATCGAATTCAAATCTCCCACTAGTTATAAAAAAATATATATATGTTTCTCATAGCTCGGTTCCCATTATTAGCTAATAATTTTGTTTTATTTGTTTTTTAATTTGTAGCATCAAAAAATGGTAACTTCACAGATTCCAAAGAATGGTATGTTAACTGATATTTAAACCGGCATATTTTTGCTATTTTGCAGGTTCGAAGAAAAAATTGTGCATGACATTTGATCATAACAAATAATATTTATCCAAAATAATATTGTTTATAATAAATAATATTTAGTCCAATTTGTATAACATTTAATCATAACAAATAATATAGTTAATAATATTTAAATCCATATCGAATAATAAAATTTCATTACAAAAATTTCCCGATTCGCAAAGAAAAAAGGTAACACAAAATATAAAAGAGTAGTGACTAATTAAGTTGGTGAAAGGGTGGTTCTTGGAATGGGTGTTATTTTCTAGATCAAGAAGGAATATGAGCTCTGGTTTTCTTACTGACTTACTAGGTATGGATGTCTCTCTTGGCTTTCTTTTTTAGAAGAACTATATAATGGACATCCAAAAACACCTTCGACCAAGACAGATAAAGTTAGAAGAAAACTAAATCCCAGAAAACAAGAAAATGAAGGCAGAGAAAAGAATGCTCAAAAGGGACATTCTTGGTCATTAAAAGTGTAGGATTTTACTATAAAGCAATATGATAAACATATATTTCCTCTTGTATCTCTCTCAAAAATAAACAGGGCACGCAATCATTACAAGTAAGACGTAATACAGAGTTTTAATTTGTCAAAGTTCTAATTAATTTACTGAAAGCAATATGGAAAAACAAGTTATAGAAAATATTTTCCCCTTGTTAAGAAGAGACTCAACTGAATGACAGTCAAAAGTTGTATTAATGTACTAGAAGCAATATGAGAAAAAATGTTCGAGAAAAAAAGTAGAGACTTAACCAAATGATATAATGGAAGAAATTGATATATCTTTGTAGGAGACAATGGAAAGGGTCTGGAGACAGACAACTCGATTACCTGCCATTCGCATGAAGAACAATTTTAAGGTTAGAAGTAGTCAATGTCATGAGGCTCTCTTGGGGGGAGACATATTGTGGATGAGAGAAATTGTTGTCTTGATCGCTAATATTTGAATCAGGAATCCTAAGAAATATAAAATGATGGTTAAATATTAGCCAATATGGTTATCAATGAACTAGTAATATGAGAATAGGACAAAAAGTGATAAAGAACATACCTACAAAAACGCGAGCAGTCTCAAGAAGTTCAAACTTCTTTGCACTCCAGTCACTTGGATTTTTGAGAACCTAAATTAATAATATTACAAAAATCAACAAGTTCCAACAATTAGATAAAAGGATAACAAATGTTGCTTCCTATAGCTAAGTTCCAACATAAACAAACTGGCAGTGATGAACAGGCACACTATTTTTGCATGATTTAGCCTTAATGTTTTGTCCTGTCAATGGATTGCTTCTGTACCAAACTCGAACAGAGAAAATAAAATGAAATGAAACTTATGCAATTTAAAATCTAGTAACTCATAGTTATTTATGCTCTCAATAAGTTTGGATGGCTGAGGTCTTTCAATACTGCAATTCTTGTGGGCTTCAGCAGTCTCAAATATGGCTACCATAAATCTTTAGACTTTAAGTGTTAGTTCACTGGCTTTAACAGTTATTAGAAACTGAATACAGTTTTTCCAGGATCTTATGTTGCTTTGCTTGAATTAAGTGTTCTTAATGTATTTTTCAACTATTTCTAAAATTCTAAATGATAATCAAAACATGTAAAAATTCTATATGATCAAAACATGGAAAACCTCCCATTACCTCTAGTGTAAGACTGCCCTTAGCAACACAGGCAATGGTAAGAAATGTTGCAACAGATGATGAAACCATATAAACTTTCAATAAACTTGATCGGCTGCGCCTTCGACCTTTAAACAAAGTTGATAAAATCATTAATGCCAAATCATATAAAAAGGAAAATATGATATGTTAAGTAAATTAAAGTAGAGAAAAAATGAAGAGTTGGATGACAACCTAACTCCCCAATTACCAGAGAAATAAAACCAACAGCAACAGTTGAGATAACAACTGTATTTGGACCTTCAACACTTGATGTCCATAAAAATGCATATAGGACTCCTATCATTTGAATGACAGCCTGCAGCAAATAGTGAAGATGCTTAAACATAGCACTTGATTGATTCAGTGTTAAATTTCATAGATAAACAGTTTTTAATAAAATTTTTTTTTTCCCCATAAACCTATTACCTAATGAAATTTTTAGTACACAGAGTTTTGAATCGTTCTCCAACAAAGTTTTAAGACATTTCTTATATTCAAGATTGGCTTCTCTTTGGGTATTGTGTTCTAAAAAAGTTAAAGATGATCCTGTCTTTAACTCTTTTCTAAGATTCATTTATGTTTGAAGGAGGCTCTGCAAACTGATACAATCCCAGTTATTTATTTATTATTATTTTTTTAAATCTCTTGAGGATTCCTCATCTTAGGATTATGCACTGAATGTTCATTTATTAGCATAGTTAAGAAAAGGTTTTGATAAAAACTGATGAGTCCAACATCACAGTTCTTAATTTGAATGAAGTTAAACAATTACTGCATACATATAGGAGTTGCACAAGTTACAGTTCATCAAACCTAAGATCATGACTTGAATTGAAATAAACCAAAAATCTATTACATACATTTCCAAACTTCCACATGTTAATTGCATACAAGATTGTTTCAACCTTCGTCCATTTGATAACCATAAATTGAACCAGTTCTCAACAGGTCAGTTCAATATAAAAGGAAGAATGATGTAGCTAACAAACATAATCTTTTTTCATTTTTGATGGACTAACAAAGATAAATTTTTACTCAACAAAAATGATTTTTTAATTAATATATATTCATAAAATTTGGCTAACACCAAGTAAAGGATGGACAATAATTAATAATGTTGTACCTGAACAAAAATCAAAGCAGAGAGGCGGGATTTTCCTTGAGCTACTCTTTGATAACCTAGAATTCGAAAAACCCACTTGTAAATCAAAGATTGCTTGGTAAAATAGAAAGTCAAAGAAAATGAGAAATAGTTTGCGTAATGTGGAATTATATACTAAGTAGATTTATAGCATATGGAAACTTACGAGAGTCAACGACCATGCGATAGGAGAAATCTGAGCCGTCCGTTCCGGAAGGCCTCCCTAATGCAGGTTTTCTCTGTTGCATCTTCTTCTTTATTTCTCAGAATTCAGGAAAAAGGGCTTTTCTTGAAACCTTGAAAAACCATAAAGTTCCTAAGTTCAAATTTTCAATTTTGCTTTATTTTATCGGGGAAAAAAAAAAAAAAAAAAAAACCCAAACAAAATTAATCAAAAACTCAAGCCCTAGAACGCTTTGTGGAAAAAGGAAGGGAAAGAAGAAAATTATACCAGGAGAGCGAAAACCGATTGGAAAAACACCGGTGGACGGAAAAGCGGGAGAGTTTCGAAACTTTGTGTTCTTCTCAGAGTCCAGTGGCTTTGGGGTTTAATGGTGGCTGGGTGGGAAAGACAGAAATGGGAAAATTTGAAACAAAAAGACAAGTGCAAGTTGGTATAAGATAGAAATTTTGTCACATTTTATCCTTTTGTTTTTCTTGTTTTTTTTCCCACAAGGGCAAATATCTAGCTTAAAATATAATTTGACTATTCATCATCATCATTATTATTTTTTATTTGTTTGTAAGCTGTAAGATATATATATTTTTTAATTAACTAGTGCTTATTTATAGGGATAATATATATGTGTTATTTGTTGGAGTTGTTTATTTATTGATTATTAGTTTAAATTTTTTTTAAATAAATATTTAAAATAAAAAGCAAATGATAATTTTTTATTTTATTTCTTATTACAACTTAGAAGAGGTGAAAACTGGTGGATGTTACTTTGAACTCTAGACCCTGGAGGTGTATTTTATTCTTAATGATGATTAAAACTATACTAATTTATTAAAGCATTATATATATGACAAAAATGTTAGAGAGAAAAATTGGAAAAAAAAAGAGTAAGACTTTTTTTGATGAATAAAGAAGGTTCAAAGAGTAGAAATTAGCGTGCTTCTGCATATGATGAACCGTATCAACTAAACAATCTGTATACATTTATGTTCATAATTCTGCAGCTATACCTAAACTTTCAACGGTGAGATATATCTCTGTAAAACTTGATATCATAGAAGATATATTGATACATCTCTAAACAGAGAGAGTTTGGAATGATTTTGACATTTAGAAAAAGGAAGTATTTTTGTAGTTGTTGGAAAATAGGTCAACTCGTCATTTTTTACATTCAATATTTTTACAAACACTAAACGCTTGTACTAAAAGCAATCCATAACCGCTTTGGCTTTTCTTGTTCTTTTACTATTTTATTTTTTGGGTCTCTAGGAAGAGAGAAACTAATATCGACTTGTAACATAAAATTTATGCTTCTTAAATTAGTTGGCAATGAACTTTTGAGTATGTAAACTAAATTACATGTACTCTGTTTCTCTGTAATCAAGTTATAAGGAAAGTGATCATGGTGTAAATGTGACCTATTAACATGATGTACAGCTTATAATGATTAACTTCTTTTGGTGAAGTCACAGTAATTTTTCTGTACAAAATTATCATCACCATTATAGATATATGACAAATGAAACTTCATCGAAACCAATCATGGCACTCGTTCTAATACCCGTTGCAATGCCTTTTTTATGCCTCCCTGATCAAGTGATGTTGTCAGTTGTATTTCCTGCACCTGGAATTACAAGATTCTACATAAATATATTTTAAGAGAGATAGAGTGCGTGTGAGACGGAGGGAGGGGAGAGAAACTCACCTGCCTTCCAGCACGAGCAAGAAGCGTAAAATTCTGGTTAATCGGAGGTGCCTGTCGTAATATAACATGAAGATGTTGAGATCAGAAAATAAAGGTATTTCAACTATGAGGACATCAATTAACCAAAGGAACTCACATTTGAAAGCCAAAGTTGCAAGTCTTGTGAAACCACCCTTTTCTCAAACCCTTGGCGGCTGATTCTTACATTGTTTATGCTGGACAGAGTATCATAACAAGGCGAAAACGTTTACCAATAATAGTTTCCATGGTTTTTTCTTTTAAAATGTAAACAACATAATGAGTAGAAAGTCCAAGTATGCATGCACCGAGCTAGAAAAATTCACATTATGATCACCAAATAAGTTTGTATTGATTCTATAGTTTCTAAGAAACCAATTGATATGACATGACCAAATACAAGGGAGTGATGAAATCATACCCATCTTCTTGTAGTAGCTCTTGAAATATAGTTTCAAGCCCTGGAAGAGGTTCAATGTTATTGCCATCACTAACAGTCAAAGAATCAGAACCAACTGAGCCATCCTGTGACATGTCAAATTCATTAATCACTAAGAGAATTTTTTTCTAGTTTTTCTTTAGAGCTTCCCACTTGAAGCAGAGCACTTGAGAGCAAGACCAAGTTCAGTATAGACTACAAACCTGTGGTATTACTTTTTCCAAAGTCTCAAGCAGTGGATCTTCTTCCAACTGTCTGATTGAAAGTGTAATCCTGGACTTCTCTCTGCATGCATAGATTCATTTGAAAAGATCGTATCATTGGGTCTACAGAATAAAACTAATAAATTTAAAACAAGTCAAAAATCATCTGAGAGTTTTTTTTCTTTTTTGGTCATTTGTTTGGCTGGCCTATCAACAGTTTTTTTCCTTGCATATGAACCTTTCTTTCTTTCCCGAAGATAAACTAAAAGAAGAGAATGGTGACATCATAATATTTGAGGTGTATCTGACAAGTATGCATGATTATATGAGAACTTGACACATTTTTAATTTAATTCTTTTTCTTTTTATATAATTTTGTCATAAAGCTTTCATTACAAGGAAACGTTCGTTGTGTAATAAAGAAAGCTTGAGAAATATTGAGTTCCAGAAAGTTTATGATATAGATACAGCTCTATTATAGATGAATGTGGGATACATAAGAGAAAGACTAGGCATGACCTAGTTGAAACGAAAGCAGTATCTGTGTCCATGCACTGGAATAACAGTACAAAGTATACACATCACATTTTTCAATCACCGGTATAGATGTAAGTTTCCATATTTTAGAATTTTAGACAGAATTATTCCAATTTTCAATTGTCTTAGTAGTCAAACCAGAAGACCCCGAAATAAAATGAAAACACTAAAATCATGTAAGAATCAGAAAAAAACTCACCTATTAATGCTAATTATTTTGACCCTTACTTTATCACCCTCAGATAGAACATCTCTTGCATCCTGAACTAAATCCCATGACACCTCTGAAACATGTACAAGTCCTGTGAGATGATACAGACCTGTTTCAATGTTTTTAGATGCCAATCAGGAACTTTGTTTATTNAAGTCAAAAATCATCTGAGAGTTTTTTTTCTTTTTTGGTCATTTGTTTGGCTGGCCTACCAACAGTTTTTTTCCTTGCATATGAACCTTTCTTTCTTTCCCAAAGATAAACTAAAAGAAGAGAATGGTGACATCATAATATTTGAGGTGTATCTGACAAGCATGCATGATTATATGAGAACTTGACACATTTTTAATTTAATTTTTTTCTTTTTATATAATTTTGTCATAAAGCTTTCATTACAAGGAAACATTCGTAGTGTAATAAAGAAAGCTTGAGAAATATTGAGTTCCAGAAAGTTTATGATATAGATACAGCTCTATTATAGATGAATGTGGGATACATAAGAGAAAGACTAGGCATGACCTAGTTGAAACGAAAGCAGTATCTGTGTCCATGAACTGGAATAACAGTACAAAGTATACACATCACATTTTTCAATCACCGGTATAGATGTAAGTTTCCATATTTAGAATTTTAGACAGAATTATTCCAATTTTCAATTGTGTCTTAGTAGTCAAACCAGAAGACCCCAAAATAAAATGAAAACACTAAAATCATGTAAGAATCAGAAAAAAACTCACCTATTAATGCTAATTATTTTGACCCTTACTTTATCACCCTCAGATAGAACATCTCTTGCATCCTGAACTAAATCCCATGACACCTCTGAAACATGTACAAGTCCTGTGAGATGATACAGACCTGTTTCAATGTTTTTAGATGCCAATCAGGAACTTTGTTTATTAAAAAAGCTGCATAAAACAATTGATATGCATTAATATAATACCATCAGGAAATTGTAGATGAACAAATGCACCATAATCCTCCACAGAACCCACCCTTGCTTCAAAGATATCCCCAACTTTGATTTTACCAGAAAATTTTGACCATACAGCTTCCTTTTCTGAGAATATCAATTTCCTGCTCTCCTCATGAGCATGAATTACCTAATATATCAAGAAACTGAGGTAATAAATTTATCTATTGGATACAATCCAATCAGCATATGAGTGTGTAGGGAGACTGCCCGAGAGAGAATAATTTACAAAGTGAATAAACAAAACTAATAGGAAGTCAAAAAATGCTAAAGAGAATTAATGAATTACTAATCCTTAAATATGTCCTAGCACCAATACTTTTGGAGGCATGAGCAGAAAAGAAAATATCAGTACAAAATTCACATATCTTCAAACTTATATCCCAAAAGTCATGTGAATGCTCCAAATTTATTCACTTATCTTCAGAAAGAAGGGGCAGGAAAGATTTTAAAATTCCACCAATCAGAGGATTCTGATTGATTATGGGATATTTGTAACTCCTAATATGATCAGCTTGCCATCAAGATCTGTATAACCAACAGTGTCAGAGATATTTTGGCAACCATGCTCTTGATGTCAGCATTCCAAAGGTGCTACCCTCATCAGTTTACCACAATAGTTTCAAATATTTTTTTTTTACTAATCTTATAATTCTCAAGAAAGCTTAGGCAGTATCGCATTTAAAGATAATATCATGTTAATTGTTCTAAAATACTTGAAAACAGATTACATGTATAAGGATATTATAGCAGTGTCCATATTTACATATAACCACAAAAACAAGTAGAGAATCAGCAAAATTTTATGGTTCTTTGTATAATATATATCACTTGTGCTTTCTTATCAAAAATAAAAATCTCCATTATATCAGTCTTCAAGGAATATCATCCAACTTTAGAGCCGAATGCATAACATCAAGATAGGCAACCACCAATATATACCCAATCTTCTGTACATAAAAAATTAGTACAAATGAGTTTTGAACTATAAGATAACATTAGTAGTCTATCCAACAATTTCTACCTTAAATTTGTTGCAAAGTTACCTAAAATCTTTAACATGCCACTGGTTTACATTTAAAAATGGAATACATCCTGAAATTTTTATATAGAGCTTCCTATCCATACAACTATAAAAGGGGATTTACGCCACTCATAGACAAACTTGCAAATGAAAAAGTTCAAAGTTTAATACTTTAATTGCTTAAATGTATAAAGAATTATTTATAAGAAACTGAAAATCAATCCAATAATTCTATGTTCGCCAAATATGTTACACAAACTTTATGTCCAGCAAATTAAATACAATGCAACAAGGTAAAAAAGTCGTTACCTTCATGGGAATAAGTGAGCCAGTTAAACCTTTTGCAATCTCATTGACACTTTTGGTTGGTTCTGCATGAAACAAGATAAAGTAGGTCAGCAAAAGAAACTCATCAACGTGAACAGCACATATGGCCATCAGATCAAAGAGTGAGTTGCATGAATATAGAGAACCATGAACTAGAAATATGTAGAAATTTAACAAAATTTCTACTCATGCAAACTTTGAATGGCAACATATAAAAATACAGAGTCAGTAAATGAAAGAACAAGAGAATGGCAGAAAAGAGAAAGTAGAGGTCCTTCCGCCATTATTTTAGTATTTATACCTGGCAATATAAAGATAGCAAACATATGCTCTTACTCTTTTTTAGACACTCTCAGGAAGAAATTTTAATTAAAGAAAGAAATAAAAATGAACACCTAGAAAACAGGAATTACTCAAAACATAGATCAACATTATTTCATAGACAATTGCATCATTTAAAATGTTTATATTTCAACAATACATAATATTGCTTACTATGTCAATTATCCTAATTCTACTGCTTCGGCTTCTTTCCGTGCTAACATTGCCAAAACTATTTTAACCTACAATTTCCATATTCTAATATCTCCAAACATATAATTAAAGTATACGACATTCATTTGTATGTCCTACCAGTTTCCACTCCCAATTAACAAAAATGCCAATAAACAAATAAATGTCGATTAGGAAGATATCTGTAGTTTGAATTTATTAATATTACATTTAATAATTATATCTCGTTTCAGCTGGTCCAAGTGACAGGATAACTACTCGCAAAACAAAAGAAATGAAGAAATTTATCATTTTGCGGTACCAATTATAACAAAGTACATTAAAAAATCATGAGATACTAGTAAATGAAAATAGCGAGCATCTTCAAATTCCTTCAGATTTCATAGAAAGCTTTCTTATGTAAGTCACTATCCCCAATACAAGATCGTAAAATTTGTTTCCTAAAGAAAGTCCTCAAAATCTGAACATTTTGAGCGAATAAGAGATAAAATAGTACCTTTACAAAAATGGGATGGGCTCAACTGTGGAAATGGAAGAAAACCCACTAGAGAATGAAACCGAACCAGCAAACCCCCACCATTGAAACCTTCAATCCTACCCTCATAAATGAATCCACTAGCATGGTAAGATCTTGCTGCTTCCCAATCAGCTGACCTCTAATTCTTTGCAGAAACAAAGTTTTAGCTCAGATAATTTCCAAGAAAACAATCATTGTCATAAAGATATAATCACAAAACACTTCCCTAAATTTTTCTGCCTCCTTATTCTAGCTTGAAACACTTTCACTCTAAGCATTACAAAATATATTTGCTAAACACTTGTTCTTATGACCACCTCCAATTCCAAAGAAATGGGTCTTATACCGTACAAAAATTTTCATCACCAAGATGGTGGGAAAAGCACTAAAAACAAAACGCACCCGAGGTGGACGAATGGCCTCTGGAGGTGGAGAGGAGTCTGAAAGTACTCTATCAGAGGCTGTACCAGCTTGCCCATAATTTTCAGTGTTGTTGGAGACATTGCTTGCAGAGCAAATCCATGGAGTTCTTCTGCTACAACATCTCTGCGAACGCTTTGAGAGATTGTTGGATATGGGGCTCAAGAGAGAAGACAAAGATGGAGAACATTGATTGGATGAGGTTTCAGAAGTTGTGAAGAGGTTAGAAAGAAAAGAAAGGCTTCCTGAGACTGATCCCAATGCAATCGTTGCAGTAAACAATGGCATTTCTTTTGGATTTTGACGTACCAAAAATTGAAGAGGAAGAGAATGGAAAGCAAAAACACCATCATGATTTGGAAGATAACATAAGTGGGAAATATTGGGTTTTTGAGATTTTTTTGTGAGGGATTGAATATTTAATATTCCAAGTGTCATTTCTTAGTCCACCCATTACTCTGAAAGAAGAAAATAACTCTTTTTCTTCTAAAAAAAAAAAAGAAAAACAAGACATGACTTTGTTTTTTTTTTTTTTTTATAATTAAAAAATATTTAGTGAATAGATGGGTTTAGACGTTTTTTTAATCAGATATGAGTCCATATGGTTAAAATTTTTAACAGCAAAAAAGAACACTTAAATTTAAATAGAACTACTAAAATTCAAACTTCAATTCTTATATCTGTAAATATGAATACCCATATCCTACTACTTCAATTGCATAACTCTTCTCTTTCTTCAATAAAAGTATAGCATTTCTTATCCATTTTTAATAAATAAATTAATATTATTATTTTATTTTCTAAAATTAATTGCATTATTTTATGTTTTCATTAGATTGGACATTAGACATTGAGCTCTCAAATTAATTGCACTTTACTATTATATATATGTATTTAATTGGAATGAAGATTTGAGTTCGTAACCATTTCTTACTCTAGTTTTATCCGAATTGCCCAATTAACTCGATTTAGTCCATTTAACATAAAAAAAAAATTAAATAAATTGGCAAATCATAGAAACTAAGAAGTAACATCAACATTAATCCAACAACAATTTATTAATTAACAAGCAAGTAGTACACAGTCAACACAATGGAACACATTACAACCAGGTCACTTATATAAGTGCCACTTGAACATATTAATGCCCCCTTATTTCTCTCCTTTATTTTTTTATATTTATTTAACACTTTATTCTCTCTCTCTCTGGTTTTATATAAAAATCATCACTTCCCTTAAAACTCTTTTGATCTTTCCCTCACTATTTTACTCCTAAAACAGTGTCAGGATTCATATAAAAAAAAAAAAAAGTAAATAAAACAAGACTAAAAAAGAGAACTTTTAAACAGGTTAAGTCAGACCCGCAAATAAAACCAACATTTATTTTTTTGGCTTCCAAACCAACAAATTGATCAAAGTCCCACCATCTCAGCTGCTCCATCTCTATTAATTCCATAGTCCTAGCTGGTCTGATTAAAAAGGCAACCAAAATTTGGCAATAAAACTTTCCTCTCGCATGTCCTTAAAAAAAACCCATTATCGGTAAGAAGAAGATCCCCAACACCAATAAGGTCAAAAACTGAAAGGACGAGCAGAAGAAGAAAGAAGAGCATAATATATCACAGCCAAATTATAAGCTAGAGCAGCCCCTAAAACCAAACCAGTTTCCATGGTAGAATATGATCTCTCTTACCCTTTTTTTCTTTATGTATTTTCTTGACTTAGAAAACTGAAAAAAAAAATAATAATAATAATAAAACAATAACATATATATAGAAAGAGATCGGGCTTAATTAGTCATCTCCTTGAATATACCAGCACAACAACATGGTAGCACAGCGACGAAGGACGTAAATCCTGGCTCGTTGTTCCCTAACCAAGGTCGCACACTTTCTTGTGAAACCGTGACCGGCCTTTGATCTCTCTGTCTTATTGTGAAGCTGGAGATCAGCCATCGTTCAGCGATGATAAGAATTAGGGATGGTTTTGAAAAAGCTTAATGCTTTCAAAAACTTATGCTTGACCGATGAGTTTTGAGGTCATATTTATACCATTTTCTTGAGCGTCAAGGTGAGTGAACATGGTCATTTTTATTTTTATTTTTTTAAAGTTTAGGAAATCGCTTGGAAAGATATGTAGCTCCCATATATCCCATGTACTAGTTTTAAAAGAAAAGAGAATAAGTTTGCTTGCCTTTCAAGTTAGGGAATGAACATGGTCTCGTTTGGAAATACGAGGAAAAAAATTATTTTTAATTTGCTTTTGAGAGATATATACAGGCACGCATATATTTTGAAGAGGATCGAGCTCCATAAAGGAAAAAAAAAATTACATATCAACAATCACATGAAATGTAAACTCGATTATCTATTATTATGTATGCACTGTACACCATTAAAAAATATGTTAGCTTAAAAAAAATAATTGAGAGTTTGATCATAAATAGCTTGTATGATCAAATTATCCGTACAATGGTTGTTAATGTACAAAATGTTATTTTTCTATGTTTGATTTCTTCTTAATTTAGTCATAAGGGAGAGGGGCAACTATAGTATTGGGAAAGGCATTGGGGGAGGGATGCATAAATCATGAGAACATTCACTCAATTGATACATTATGATAAAAAGAAAAAAAAAAAAAACATTCTTATAGCCTTTAGAATCTATCAAAATCCATTAAAGTATTTCTGGGAAATTACATATATATATATATATATATTTTTTTTTTTTGCATTAGGAGAGGGTAATATTAATATTATTTCTAAACTTTTAATTTTATTGTATAAATCAAACTCCTGACTTGTTCCCTTTGCAAAATTAGAAAAGAAAAAAAAAATATTCATAAGATTAAAATTAAGTCTAAAAGGTTTTGTGAATTAATTGGTTTAATTTCATTACTTTCTCTTCAATCTTGGTGCGAATTTTAATTTGATCTTAAACTTTTCCAATTGTACCAATCCTAAACTTAAAGAAACATGCAAACAGCACTTTTTAGTTTCAAATTTCGATAATTTACCAACATTAAAAAGTTAATAACAAAATTATAATCGAGAATGCAACTTATAACAGAGCACCATGCAATTTTTAAAATCTTTATTTGAATGTTATAATTTATCTCAAATATGTTTATCAAAATAAAACTTGAGAAATCTTTAAATTTTAATATTTTACAAAATCATTGTTAATACTTAGGAAACATATGTTGAAATCTATCAAAGTTTACCATGATTTGTTAACATGGAGACATAACTGTTACGTTAGTTAAAAGTTCATGGTTGATTTTTTAATTTTTTTTTAATCAAGAACAAAATTGAATTTACGAAATTATTTATAAATTTTACCATGAAAATCTTATGCATAACAATACATTGCGCAATAACTGGTTGCTTTTCCCCCTAACTCTTTTACGAAGACCTCCATTTATTATATTACCACTCTTTCCAAATATGCTTCTCTATAATATAAGGTTCTCATGATCCAGTGTTCGATGTCCACCACAACCATAGTTTGGGTTTAGGGATACAAGACAAAAGAAAATAAATAAATAAAAATAAAAATAAAAGAAGAGAAGGAAGAAGGATTGACCTGCTGGAAAGATGTTTTAAGGAACAGAATATTTACAGTTATAGAAAGACTGACTAATTATATAGGCAAATCAAGGAATGACATGTTCCATCTTGGAGAGATGCACCATCAAGAAGGTTAACGAGGTGTTACTCCATGTATGACCTTAAAGTGTATCATCATTTGTACCTAATTTGCAGAAAGACCAGTGACTTCGGAGGGCGAAAAATACCAAACTCTGCTCCATTGACTGAGGTTGTTATCAACGAATGACTGCCTCTGCCAACCTTCTTTGCTCCCGTGCAATAAGCGATTCATAATCCTGCATATTTCAAAACATGAGGGCTGAATACCGGCAACACATCAAAAAAAATCTATTGCTTCTCCTTTTATATTTGTTTCATTTCTTTAATCATATCATGACACACAAAATGATATTGAGAAAGATGTTCATGTCTTAATGACTTCATGCCACACATACTTTAAGAATCCTGATTGAAGTTACCTGCACAATTGCCTTTGCACAAAGCTTTCCCGATAAAACTGCCCCTTCCATCGAAGCTAAATATTTCTGTTTCGTGTAATCACCAGCCAAATAAAGTCCCTCTATAGGAGATTTTTGCAAGGGACGACAAGGTTCACAATCGGGGACAGTTTTGTAGACAGACCTGAGGTAAAAATGAATTTGAATTCAGAACGAAAATGGAGCAACTCAAAATACTACCATAAAAATACAAGTCTTCCCACAAATTTTGATGCAACCAGTATGAGAGCTTTGCAACAAAACTATTAATATGCAAACAATCAAAAAAGTAAATATAAGACAATACCTATAGTTTCTATTAGACGAGTCAATGACTCGAAAAATATATGAGAGAAATGATCCCTTTGATTCTTCTTCAATGGGTTTCAATGGGTTACTTGCAAAAAATGTTTCGCCGAAATCTAAAATAACTTAGTGCAAATAAATAATAGGAATAAGTTAAAAGTAATTAAGTCAGACCTTGGTGTTTTGACAACATGATACTTTAAAATTTTTGCTTTGCTCTGATCTGCGGATATTTCATCAGGAAAGAGTTTAGCAAGTTCTTTCATTGTAGCATCAATAATTTCTGCGTCACTACGGGATACCCATTCTTCTGCTGGTGCAAAAACCAACTCCAACATAGACTGGTTTGGATTGTAATACTCCTGGAATGAAATATCAATCATGTACCATTGCATAATGAAAATAAAAATAAAAGGATTCAGTATGTCTCCCACATATGTTGAAGGTAGTTTAATGAAAATTTGCAAACCAAAGAACGTTTATTAATTAGTTCACTGAAACAAGGAACCACTTTTATGGATGCGGGATCACAAGTGTCCGTTGACATAATTACTTCTTTTAAAGAACTCATGCTCATGCATTTCATCAATATGGGTCCGTTCCATACAAACACAAATGGTCTCAAATCCCATATTGCATGCTTCATCACATTTCCAGTTCTTTTATAGCAAGGAGACACTGCTATATTGTCTATATGGTCTTCAATCAATATGCATATCGAGGTGAATGGTGAGGATATTTGAAGGAAAACAATGATTAATGGTATCACATATTCAAAGTAGTATGTGTACAGGGAGCATTAATATCGGCATCGTGGAGGCTAAAGGTAAGATTAAAAATAAATAAATAAACTAAGTAATAACAGTCTTACCTTGCATGTTACAGACATATCAGCATAAACACTAAGAAGAGGACTTCTGCAAGGAGGAAAGACAAGTAAGAGACAACCATATGTGAGATACATCAATCTATTAGCATGCTAAATGTAAGTCAAAATACAATCCTAAAAATACATATGTTTTACAAGTTGTGGTCCATTTGCATATTAATCAAAACCACTGAGATATCAAGCTGGTAAATGATAAGCTTGAAAAACATGAGATATATATTTGAAAGAATTAAAGTTGCCATAAAGAATGAGTTTGAAAACCACGAGGTCTACACTTAAAGCAATTAAAATTTTCCATACTTTTCAAAAAGATTGACTAATTAACAGAAACTGTCAGATTCTGAAAATTAAAACAAGTGAGGTACGAATAGGACCTGCTGAAAAGTAGGTGATCATAAGTGTTCTTCAGTTTTCTGTCAAACCTGAGACGAAGTAAAAAATTTATTGCCAGACCAACAACCAACATATTAAATATTAAGATTATTGCATATAGCGTAATACATGAGTGAGTTCTCATGCACATGATATATATGGTTTACAATCTTTTCTACTTTGAACAATCAATGCCAAAATTAGTTAAAAATTACATGTTTATCATAAAAACAAGATATCAATTTGACCTCTCTGTAGCTGCACTTAATCAAAGCAAAATCGTGAAAAGAAAAACCAAAAACAAAAACATATAGAAATGCAAGCAACATTATTAAAGTCATATTTTTTTAGCAAATCCTTTTTTAGCACTATGTGACTGTGAGCCTCTGTTTGTAAACATTTGAGAAAGTGCAAGGATTACTGTTATTTCTTGTTTGCTTAAAAGCAATAGTATCAGTTACTAACCATATGTGAACATTAATAACTGGAACTCCTACTAATTTGTCCAATTTTTTGAAATATGGAATTTCTTTCCAGCTGTCAGGCAATAGAAGCTTCAGGATATCAACTGTTCAGAACAAAATTTAATGGACTGAATTAGAGAAAGTAAGGTTATAAATTCAATAAATACTACACAAGGCTCGTTTTCATGCTATACCTGGAGTGGCAAACACATAAACATCCCCTTCAATCATATCCCCATTGGTTAACAAAAATCTCTTCACTGTTCCATCATTATTTAACTCAATTTTTTGTATCCGTGAATTAAGGCGGACTTCACCACCCAAATCCTTGATATGATCAACAATCGGCTTACAGAGTCTCTCTGGAGGATTACCATCTAAGAAGGCCATCTTGGAACCATGCTTCTCCTATTCATGTAATTCATAAGTAGCTGATCAGCTAGTACTATATTCTGGAAAAAAAGTCCTTTTACTTCGATATAAATTACTGAAACATGCAAACTAGTATTATAGCCAATGGAACCCAAATGTACTTATATTTATAGAACATGCCACTGTCATAATGCTGGCTTGACATATGCTAGCCGACTTCCAAAGCCTTCATGATACAACAGCTAGGAATGTAAATAAAATTGAGAGGGCAAAGAACAAATGATCCTTGCATAAGATGAAACCCAGTGAAACTGCCTGGTTCTACTTCTACCTATTTAAGTTTAACCTAAATAAAAGCCTTGACGTCATGTAAATCATGGATTCTTAAGGACCATGAACACAGAGATTTAGAAAGGAAAAAGAAAAAAAAAAAGCATGATATAGAGCATTACAGTAAATTATTTAACTTTAAAGGCGCGCCAAAAGCATTTCAAAATTTGAATGGCATGTGCCATGAATAATTTGGATGTGAAAATTTTAGAAAGAATAATTCAGGTCTCAGGTAAGATACCATTGAGCTTACTCCATAAGGACCGATTATAGGTCTGGTGGTTGATGAATGATATTTAACTTAGATCTTAAGGCATTCAAACATAATCTCTAGATTTCTCTTTTGATAAATGTTAAACATTTTCATACGTCTGTGCCTCTATATGCATGGTAAAAGAAACAAAAAACCATTTTGAGTCACTTTCACATTGTCCTGTAACAACAAAAGGAGAGTAAGATTCTGTACAGCGTCAGGAAGGAGGAAGAAGTCATCATACCTGAAGAAATCTGTTCAAAGCAATCAATATGCATTGCATTGAAAGTTCATCCGGGTTAATAAAGTTTAATGCCTTTGACATGGCAATAAACACCTCATCAGTTACTCGGTCAGGTATGCCCTGAGAGAAAAGGATAATATAATCAGTTATTCTTCTGCCAGAGTATAATATATATATATATATACATATATATCAGGATCACCAAAATTTCCACAAAATCAATGAATAAAGTAGACAATCATTATAAAACAAGACCATTATCTAAAGCAGGGCTCTCCAAAACATTCATGATCTCTCAGTTTGTCCTAAAAGGTTAAAAAAGAATCCAAGAACAGTTCTATTTTTACTTCTAGAAATAAATATCATCAGTTATCACTGGTTTTTCCAATTCCAAAAAGTTTGTGGCAGCTTCTTTGTTTGAATCCAAATTATCCAAATTTGAGGCCAAATTTCAACATAATTGATAACTTGAGTCTTGTCCATTATGAAATAAGCTTCATTAAAGCTAAGTTCGAAACTCCAACATCATTATGTATCTCAATTCTCACCTATGCTAAATTTATTCAGAGATCAATTCATCATAGTTCAGTTAAAGATTGTGAATTAAAAAACCTAGATTTTAGGAATGATCTAGACAAGCAACCTACTTATCTTCACCCTTAACCTCTTGCTTGTGACCCGTAAAGCTACTAAGCTGTCTATATAACAGGCATGTGTAATGAAGTCAAGATAAACCTTCAAAAATAGCATGACCAAAGTAGTTACAACACCTGCTTTCTCATCCAATCTTTAACAGAGATATTATCTTGAGCTTCAACATAAGCCTGTCCACCAAGTATTGCCGGTAGAAGACCGATAGCAAACTTTACTTTCTCCGGCCACGTCAGCATTTCATTATTCTTCAAAATGGCCCATATTCCTGTCAATCATGTATAAAGCCAATCTTTAGTAAACTTATAATAGATTGAAGATGGTCAAATGCAGACATATGCTAAGTTTATAAATTATAAGAGAGAAAAAGACGCTATATCAAACATCCAAGTGGCTAGGGACTGTAAGGAAAACAAATAACCTTTCTGGAATTTTAAGGTAAGGCTAAATGCATCACTCTAGTCCTAATCGATCATTTAAAAGCACCACTCTACTTCACAAACTAATTCTTCCATGACATATGATCATGATTCATGTCTACCATAACAACTGAACCACAAGGTCCTCCTATAGGTATCCACTCTCCTAACTCCCAAGCCTCCTACTCTGATAAGTAAATACTGCCCAAAATTTATATGTACATATGTAACCCATCCAATGCTAAGAAAGTCCCCTTCATAATTTCTCTCAAGTCTATCAGCTTTGGAAAAATTTAAAAAACCATATAACAAGATCATAAAGCAGATGACACTTCCGATGAACATCCATCCTTCCAATCCTTTCACACTAGCCAACCTCACCCCACAATGCTGCCACCAGTTCACCCAAATTACCAACCTCAAACTTTCTTATGTGGGTTTTGGAAGGCTACAAAAAGAAATAAAATCATTGGTTTCTTAATGCTATAAAAAAAAGGATATATGGCATGAAAGATTTCAAAGATATATATGTTCCCAAAGAATCCTGATCAAATAAGAACAGATGCCCGACTTTTGTCTTATAAAATTTTTGGTCTTTTGGATGTTATATACGAGGATAAACGGCAGGCTGACCGAGTGTTAGTTCTCAATATTTATAGCTAATTAAAGGAATCACTCCATTCCAATAAGTTAAATCAACATGGATCCATTGCACGTAGCAAAAATTCCATCAAATACCTCAAAGCTTGTTGATTTCACCCGTTGAAACAACACTAATTTTTTTCAAAGCTGTATTAACGTACCTTAATTTTGCAGGAAATAAATAGATATGATTTCTTACCATTTATGGGTGCTGGAAAAGCCTCAGGAAAGTCAAATCGACTGAACTCTCCTGGCTTGTTGGGCATTGCAAATATCATAGAATGCTCTTTCCACTGTAACCGATCATCAATACCAAGCTCTCCAAACAAGTTCTGCACATTTGGATAAGCTCCAACTTGCCAAAAACAATGAAAAGAAAAGTATAATAAGTTAAAGAGGGGGGGGGAGGGGAAGAGAGAGAGAGATGAAGAAAGAGAGTTATTAAACTTACAGAATATATGTAGGCCTGTCTCATACCAGTCTCCATCATCATCTTTCCATGCTGCCACCTAGAGAAAAGCAGATAAACTTCAATCAGTTAAAAACTTTCTCGGACTATCACCATACTTAAACTACCAAATTAAAAGAAATATGGAGGACCTGCCAATTAGGATTGTTCATATATGCCAAAATAAAAAATAAAATAAAAAAAACAGCAATATACTTAATTACCATAAAAATCTACACAACCCAATCCCAATTAAACATTTTAAGGAGATACAGCTAGAGACAAGAAAGAGGAGTGGAAACACACTATAAAATATTCCAACCTTTAAGCCATATTACAGCCTTTTATATTGAAAGGTCATCTCATAAAGTGAACTAACATCCAATTTTATCAAGAGTATATACTTATTTAACCATTAGGATAAGTTCACCAGGCCAGCTAAACTAACATCCTTCTTGATGCTTGGTTTTGTCATATCTTGAACTCCATAAAATCATACCTTCGATAACTAGTCATGGACATGAGCATAGCAAATTAAATGATTCTCTTCTTTCCCTTACAGGGGGTGGAGCGAGCAAAATTATTAGCCCTCCCTCTCATCCAAGAATTGAACACAAGCCCCCCCTCCTCCACCCCCAACTCCCCCCCCCNCTCTCAAGAAGGGGGGATCACCGTGCTGCAAAAGCTAGGAGTGAATGAATTTTAAGGTACCAATGTAAATCTTTTCTTGTGCAGGCAATGATCCATATTAGCTTCCTCACTTCAGCATGTACTTTCTACATGCAATCTAGATGTGCTAGTGGTTACCATGATAATTCAATGCCGCCTTTATGGACACCTTAAATCATATTCATTATGTTGAAAGCTATACAGCATAAAAGCAATCCAAAAGAATCATTTAACTCAGACAAGAAGCTATCAAACATCATCTTGAAATAATCTGACTGAATATTGCTTATTAAGCCTAAAAGATGATAGTATTTCAACCAATTGTTAACTGGGATAAAGTTAGTTTTCAAATAACATGCTAGACAGAGACAAACGATGACACAAGCACAGAATTGGTGTCAAAGTGGGATAAAACTAGATCAGCTTAAAGACCTTTCCACCTAAAACGTCTCTTGCTTCCAGTAATAAAGGTTTATGACCTGCATCTGCCAAATACTTTGCAGTTGATAAACCAGCCAGTCCTGCAATAATGTGGGGAAATATAAAAAATAAAAAAGCTAAGCAAATGAACCATGTGCATTGAACTCCAAATAACTACTGTTAAAATGCCAGACTACAATTACCATTATCAAGAATTTCAAATAATCAGTGTCACAACAATAAAGACACACCAAGGAATCTTTTAGCCTAAAAGAAACTATGTCAAAATCATTTTTTTTGTCATTAGAAATAACAAAAGCATATGGTCAAAACAACTAAAACCAATATTTTATTATAATTACTTAGTAACAGAGAAAGCAAGCCCTTGTATCCATTATTAAGTATCCAGTGTCCATAAAATAAAGGAATTAACAAGTAGTGACCTGATCTTAGAGAATCCATCGATTAAATAAAACACAAACATGAGCACACAGGAAAGAGAATTCTACACCAATTTGGCGTCCAACAGTAACTTACATCAAGTTTAGTTACACTTGGACAAAATAAAAATAAATAAAGTAATTCAAAAAAATACGACATCTTGAAAACTTCCCAAGTAAATCATAAATTTGGTATATTAGCAACCAAATCGAAAAACAGATTCGTTAAATTAAGGTGGATATCTCGTAAGTACAATAGTGTCAGGAGGATAGGATTAGATTTCATCACCTGCACCAGCAATTACAACTTTTAACGGTTTAGCAGGACGAGCAGAAGAGCGAAGGGAGGCAGACAAGGAGGCAGCTTCTAAGAAATTAACAGTATTCTCAAGCTCTGGTCTTGGATAGTCAACACAAACTACCTGTTTCACAATCAAACAACTAAATTCCATATACAACTTAGCCCGCAATATTCCGAAAATAAATATATAAAAAAAGTAATTATTCTAAAAAAATCAAACCTTCAACGGGAAACCCCCTTTCCTCTGCCCTCTACCAACAGCACTTGAGCACGGAATTCTCAAACTCTGAGCCATAAATTCACTACCTACAAAAGTCAAAGCTTCCAACTTTGGCGAACTCATTTGGAAATAACATCTGGGTGTCCTTCCAACCTTCCTAACATCTACAATGCTACTAGTTTGGCAGCTCAAGTTAGCCGCGGAAACACACCCCCACTGGGACATTTCACCGAACACAAAACCTGCAAAATTGAACTCTGAGGCCGAAATTTGTCCACAGTGGCTAATAACTCCCTGAAAGAAAAATCTGAAAACAAAGCAAAGTTCAAAGAACCCAGTAAAGCAAAAAAAAAACCATGAAAATAATAATAATAAAGTTAAATAGGGAACGAATGAATGAAGAAGACCTGAGAGTAGGAACTAGGCAGAGGGTTGAGGGTCAAAGTCCGGTGGTGAGAGAGAGAGAGAGTGCGTGTGGGTGAGTGGAAATGGTGTAGATAGTGCACATGAGCCTCCCAGTTGGTTGGTGTTTTCCGTTTTTCGGCCTTGTCCCTATGTTGAGTCATGTTAGGCCGCTTTGCCAAATTGGTATATTCTGTGTGTGATGGACGGTGAAATACGTCTACACAAAATGGAATCCATGTGTCCGAAACTCCGCTTCTGTCTTTTTCTTCTTCTTATTTTGGTTTTTTTGTTTTTCCATTAAAACCTGTAAACTTCATTTAAATAATGCATTTTTCTAGTACATTTTAAATACATAGATTAGGAGATTATTGTTTTCAAGGAAAAAATGCATTGAATTTAAGAGTTGGTATTTTAAATTGAATCATTTGTAAAGTTCAAAAATGTTGATGAAAAATTTACAAAAAAAAAATTGTTGATGAAAAAGAAATCCAATAATTAAATTGCAAAATCATAAAAATTCAAAGGCATTAGTAAATTTTTATTTTTTTGGTAATTTGACAAATATGCTTTGTCACCCTTTTATTTATAGCTCCAGTAAGAAATTCACTCTCCATCCTAAATTATTTGTCTTTATTATTTTGTCTACTTTCTTATATATCATTTTAAAACAAATAACTTTCTGGAATTTCATGATAGAAATGTAAAATGTTCAAAAATAAAATAAAATTTAAGTGAGGTGCCTCCAAGCACGATGGTTAAGACTAATATTTTTTTTTTGAGTAAAAGACTAATAATTTAAATATTATAAAAAAGAAAAAAGAAAAAGAAAAAAGGAACTATTAAATACATTTAGAAGAAGACCCATTAGATTAGAATAGGGGACCCAAACAGGGCTTATTTCCCCAACGGCACCCTTGTAGAGCTCTGGACCTCTCCCCAAAGGCTAATTCTTTGATTCTCTTCTCCTTCTCTCTCCCTCCTTTATCCTCCTCCAAACCCTAACTCTCTCCTTCTCTCTTCCTCCTTTGTCCTCCTCCAAACCCTAAACTCTCTCTCGCTCTAGAACAATGAGTGCAGGAAATGAAGCACTTCATGTAGTTGAGGAATTCGATCTCCACCGTTTTCAAACCCTAGTCCGGCGAAGCCAAGGTGGTCACCGAAGCAGAATTTGTCGAAGGAGAAACTCTCCATTCTCAGATGCCCTACGATTTCAAACAGTGGCCTGCCGTCGTCTAACCCTCTTATGAGCAAACCTCTCTGCGTTCTGATGGTGCCTGAGAACTCTGTATTGGGAACCTCCGATTCTGGCTTTCAGGTGTGTTTGGTAGTTCTATTTTGTTTTAATTACATTTGTTACCAATTTGTTTAGTGCCGGTGGGAGTATTGAAAAAATGCTGTTTGGTTGGCGGTTCTTATTCGAGGTACAGCGACGCACTGCAACCGCCACCGTCGGGAAGTGGCCTTTCTCCGACTAGGGTATGTCAAATTTCTACCCTCCATGTTCAATTTTTTGCAGATTTGGTGTTTCAATTTTGTATTTGCCAAAACTAGGGTTTGTTAAGATTTTTCCCTCTGTTGGGTTGTCGGAAAAAGCGGATGTAAAAAAATTGAATTAAGGTTAAGAAAGTTTAACTGGGTTTTGTTGGGTTGGAGGAAAACGAGTATGTGAGACCACAGTATTTGTTGTTCTCTCGGCAACCCAATTGTGTTTTGATGGATTTCCTTGTGGCTTAGTCTTTATTAAGATTTTCTGGGTATGTTTTTTGTTATCTTTCTGTCAATTCTGTCGTTTGTGGTGGGAACGTGAGTTCGGGATTAAAGCTGTATTAAGACTTTTGATATATGTAGTTGGTGCATGCATGATAGTTCTGAGAGGTGAATTCTCGAGTATTTAGGTAATTTACATTATTCATATATTTGATGCATAATAATGTAAAGCCTGTATTAGGTTATACTTGAAACAAGAGTGTGGGAGCATGATTTTATGCATGCGTATGAGATTGCATTCCAATGGTTCTGAGGTCTCTATTGATAATTTGTTTTCTGGCATTTGTAGAGAATTTATGATAGTACTAATTTTGGGTTTTTTTATAATCAATTCTGAGCATATTGTAATGCCAGTTTGATGGAAGTCATTATGGACTGCCTGCATTCCAAATTTGAAATGGCCAGCTAGATGGATTCCTAAAATAGAAAAAAGTTGTGAGCGTTATGCTTTTTAATTAACTGGCTGGGAATTGCTATTAAGGCATAGCTTATGTAAGGCAGGAAAAGGTTTTAAAAACAGTGCATTTTCGTGCCAAGTGTTTTTGTAAACCAGGGGGTTTACTTAGTTTGGCAGTTCCCACTCGTATGGGGTTCTTTGTGAGATGTTTCTTGCTTCCCCCCACCTCCCCCGTTAGCTTTAACTTATTTGCTTTTGACATGTTAGAGTGGCATTATATACTCTTGTTGTATTTGTGTTCCCATTTTTTGAGTATATTGAACTACCCATTTAGGTTAGAAGAGGTCCTAACGTCCCCCCCCCCCCCC